>OY856186.1:270206462-270419180 GCA_963693315.1 Diogma glabrata
AAAACTTATTGATTATACTATTAATCGATTAAATTATGCATAAGTAATTTACTTATACTTAGATAAACGTTTATTTAAGTTAGGTTGATTTATCGGTCTGTTGATTATTATAGAAAAAATAAATTATAGTAATCGATAACTTTTCAACACATTAGTAGTATCAGTATAGTACTAAAGCTCTCTTTAGTTACGTAAGAATCCGAAATGTCTTTGGACCAACGGTTTACAAAACCTAACAGATGTGTTAGTCCTATTAATAATATCTGTATTACGCATTTGCCCTTCTGTAAATTTGAAAACCGTCGTATTTGTAGATGTCATACTCTTCAAACACTTAAGTTTCGTAAAAACTTCTGTTTCGTAATTCCTGGATCATTATGCCGAAAACCCGCCCATCTTTTTATTTGGTGAAATGGATTTATTTTTATTGATAATCATTGTGCGTTGGAATGACCATTTTAGTTTGTTACGTACTAGTTCGTAATAAATTCCTTGCGCTCTCGATACATATAGGGAATTTTTTGCATTGTTTTGAAAACAAAAAGTTAATTTACTAAATCAAAGATTTCTGAATAGCACTCAAATACAATTTTAACTAAAGGACAAATCCATTTGTTTGTATTATTTTGGCAACAAACCGTTAATCTTTTTACCATTCAGTGCGAGCAAGTCTGTCATACTCAAATAAAGGCAAATGAAGAGAAGAATCCAGTTCGTCGATTTAAAGCGAACCGGGATCATATACCAACGTTTCAGCAAAGCCCCAAACGTTAGCGTCACCCAATCACCAATTAATTCTGGGAAGCAATCAATTACAATGAATTAATTAAGTTAATGATTTATTAATTCATTGAAATAAATGAAGTAATAAAACCTGGCGTATATATTAATTCAAATTTCATAAAATAAAGAATTAATCGTTTTATTATTTAATGTATTATTTATTACAATATTATTATAAAATATGTCCTAATTTAGTCGTAGTAAAGTTGGTAACCCTAAAGACACTGAAACTTTCAGCTCTGGTTATCTGAAAATAAGGCAGGAGGTTGTAATTGTTTGTTTCTCTTGTATATGCTAGAGATGAATCTATTTCAAAATTTACAATTAATTGGCAATTAGCACCACGATTTATAAAAAAAACAATGTTTAAATATTTTTTTCTGAGAACATACCTTTGAATTGAAAATATTCCAATTACTTCTTTACTTACTTGAATTTAATTGATCTCAAATCCCCAATAAGTACTTATGAATGACCAAACGAATGGACGAAAATGCAGAGTTGCAACTGGATAAGAAATGGTATGCACTCCATAATTCATATAGTTGAAGAGCTTTGTTAGTGAAAACCATAGCGGAGTTTTATCGTTTCGTATAAAGATGTAGTAATAGAAATGGAGGTGTCGGTGACAATTCTCTTTGTTTTGGATTTATCTGCACATTGTAAGCAGGATTCTACATTTAAAATTACTGTCCATAATTTCTTAAACTACAAACTATAATAATCATTCAAACTCATTAACCAAAATTATTTAGTTTGAGCTAGTAATCGTATGCTTCTGGCGTTCAGATCCAACAGGCAGTGACCTGAAAACTCTCTCAACACCCAATATTATAGCTACTGGCTCGCATGACAAAATTCCTATTTTCTGAATAAAATAAAAAACTAACAGCTCACCCTCATACAATCCTATCATTAAATTGATATTACTTTGAATTTGTTTGTGGGAGCATCGAACTCAATTTTTATAGAATTTTAGAAAAGAATAGAAAATTTGATAATTTGTTATTATCAAACGAAAGAGTGAAAGAGACAAATTAATATGATTAAATTAGACATTTTGGTATTATTTAGATCTATGGGCCCTACCAAATTCGGTCACCTAGGCAACAAAATTCGATTAGAATGAAATTAAATGTTGCGCAAGATTTTTTTTGTTTTTTCTGTAAATGTACGTAGAATAATTTTTCAACAAAAAAAAATTAAAAGATGTAAGAAAAATACAGGAATAAGATATTTTGTGTAAAGAAATGACAACATGAAAGTAATTTAAAAAAAACATGACAATTGTTTTATTATTGGATATTTGTGTTGATTCTTTTCAGTTCCGTTAACAAAGAATTATAAATTTAGTGTACTTTGGGTTGATGAAACGATGAAACAAAAGCAATTTGGAATGTTTTACCTCAATTAACGCAAAACTATTAATTATTACGCTTACTCTCAAAATATTAATATTTGAAATAATTTAAGGGTGACTTTTTTGGTATTTAGGTTTTTTCTGTTTGGAAAATGAATATCTATTTCATTTTTCATACCACCAAACTCATTTGGGTTTGAGTTACGAGTTAAAACAAAACGAAAGTTAATAATGGTATCTTTTTTCCAAAATAAATAGTTTTATATAAAATAATAAGTATTCTGAAATGTTTTGTTGGGGCTCAACGACCGCTCCACGTGTATTTTTTTTCAATTCCACAAATACACACAAAACAAGAGATTTAAATGCGGGAATAACCAATGAACTTTTCTTTTTTAGTTATCTATTTTCTTTATGTATTTTCCTCTACATCGTGAATGACTAATAAAATTTTTAGTAAATAAAATTTTTCTATTTTCTTTTTCTATTCTTTTTTTCGTGTTGTCGTCGGTCATTAGTTTAAGTATTTATTAGAATAATATTGGAACGTTCGTAGAAGTAAACAAATAGTAAAATACACACATACAATGCACGTGCGCAACATTCATTCACATGTTTTAGAAAATCCATCAAAAGATTTGTTTTTATTCATATAGAATTGAAATCATTTTGCAAATTTTTTATTATATTAAATAAAAGTTTAACACTCAAAATATTAATTACGGTAAATAAAATTGTAATTAATGCTTTGCCATTATCTATGGTGACGTGTTTTCATGAACAAGCAGCTCAATATAACACGTGTATTTGGGGTCACTGGACCAATGAACTTTTACTTTTTATTTTTGTTTTTTCTTCAATGTATTGTGTTTGCTTTTCCTTCCAAAAATCCATACTATCTCGTTTAGGAATTTATCATACACTAGTAGTAAAAGAGACAAAAAATTTGTTTTTTATTCAGTTTGGGAACGGGAAACACTTAGCAGAAAAAGATTCAAAATAATGGTTTGTGTACTTTTTTGTTTTATTTTATTTTACGCCTACAACATTTTTATTAAATCAAAATATTGTAAAAACCGTCACTGCGTCAAATAATTAATGGAGGATTTTAATACAATTATTAAGTGGAATTAATGTTAATCTATTTTTTCAAAATAATTTGTTATTTAAGTAAGTGTTCAGCTAAATACAATATTTCAGTTATTTTTATGAAAAGGAGTTGAAATCTATTGTAATACCGAATCAATGACGGAATATCCTTTAATTTCCCAGGTTCCTTTTTTGTAAAGTTTCAGTTTTTTGTTTAAGTTAAATGATAAATGATTTTTTATAATTTAAATGGAAGCATGGATGGATGCGATGCTTTTATTTTCAGAAAAATTGATCAAACCTGCGAATAATACAATAGCCGATCTTTTTTCTACCACCCTAGAAGACCCTCGCCAAAAGCACCTGATTATTACAACAACTTCAACAAAAAGTGCTATATTATCATAATTTTTTATAAAGTAGCCTGTCACTGCTTCAAAAACTTCATCAGGGCTGATATTCAATTTAACCTGGTCATTTTTTCCAAATAAAAAAGTGGAAAGTCTAATCTATACAAACAAGTTTTCAAAAGTATTGGACAGGTTGCCGGTACAGGTTGAAACGAACTGGACTAAAGAGAGTGAATAACCCACCTACAAAAATACACCGCTATTGGTTTAATGTTTTCAAATTTTACTTCACAATTTACTTAGCTTGTTTAGTATCTTATGGTGTATTCTGCAACTGTGAAGTGGTAATGTAATAAGATTTGTATAACATTCACTAACAAACGTGCAGTTGATATACTATAAAACGACGTGGTTGCAATTTCTTTTTACTCTAAACCCCTTCAATTCCAATATAAATTGTGTTGATGAGTAGTATGAAGCCTACTTTTGTCAATGCTTTGGGTGACTGCCTTCCAAACATATAGAACTACTTAAACGCTGGATAGTACAAATGGAAAACCCCCAGTTTTAACCCTGAGGAGAGCAAAATTGTACCATTACAAGAACGAAGATTGAACTTTATGGTCTATACTCTAAATGGCCTAACGACTTCTTATTCGGTAAATCGAAAAAAACACTCTATGGACTAATCATCCATATATAAATAATAATCTTTAATTTGAGTCCTCAAGTAAAGCTCAACTACAAAATGAATTTAACTGTTAAAATTAATACAGGTGAGGAACACTTGAGGATAGTCATTGATTTTTTTTTTTTTTTTTTTATTAATTAGTTAGACATGTTTAGCACACTAAATATGAAATATTCATTATTTAGACTCTTTGAATATCCGAAGATACCATGTCAACTATAAAGGAAGGAGATGAGGAAAATGGAAGGAATGGGGATATAGGAATAACTATACTAATTTTTTTTAATGATGATGGACATTTTCTTTAAATGCCTGAGGGGAAAATTCATCGGGAAATACAGAGGAAGGCAATGAGTTCCATAATTTGGCCACTCTATTAAAATAGTCGTTTTGGAAGGACACAGTTCTACAACGAGGTATTTGTACAACAAATGGATGGGATAACTCGGCAGCTCTTGTTTGTCGATTATACTGCGCACACGATGGAAGGATATTTTGAATTTCGTTAGAGGAGAATTCGCTAAAGTTATATTTATAGTAGATTGACAATTCAGCCACATTTCTTCTGTGCTGGAGTGAATCCAGCTGGTCCGTTAGTTCGGTATTACCAATCAACCGCATTGCTTTTCTCTGTACAGAGTCTAGACATTTTATTGTTGACTGACAAGCACCTCCCCAAACATGACAGCAGTACTCCATACATGGACGAAGTACTCCATACATGATGCTGCTATATACACATGGAGTATCAATGGCGTTATAATAAGGGGACGACCATACCTGCATACTGTGCTGTGCCACTTGAAAATTTATTAAGTAGTCATTGCTTTTCAACCATTTAAATATACCAAGGTCAAACGAATTTTTAATTTTTCATCACCTTATATCTTAGGACGGAATTAAAAAAACTAAAAGTACAAAACCCATAAAACAATTTTGAAAAAGGTTCGTGCAGTGTGCATTCATTTTGCATGGTACAAAATCCCCGTGTACAAAATTGTGCATAATAAATGCCATGCACATGATGTGCAGCATACCATGCACATGTTCGAAAACGCCTTATCACATATATGTGCATACAAATGTTAGCCGCAAGTTTTACGAATAATAAAAAACAAAGCGAAACGAAATTTATTTAATGATAAGAATAATAAACAAAGAATACAAAAAAGGAGAGTGAAAGAGTAGTTTTCTAAAATGACTGGTTTCATTTAACATTTTATGAGATAATTAACTTTCTTAGTAATAAATTAATGAATTTTATTTTATTTTCATCTAAATTTATGTGCAAAAGAAATTTTTTTTGTGAAGGTAATGATATGCACTTAGAACAAACGGGGACTTTGAATAATTAATTTTAGTGATTCAAAAAGTTATTATATTTATTTAATATTTTTTGTTTATCATTTTGCAAGTCGGTTTGCTGATATTAAAGTTTATTTTTTTATAATATTAAGAAAACTATGGAAATTTAATATTATTTTTTATATATAAGCCAAATATTTAAATTTTTTGATTTCTGATTTTCTTTCATTTAAATTGTAATGTTAAAAAATGGCGAAAAAATGGTCGCCTGATTTACAAATGATGTGAGTGCATTTTCATTTTCATTTTACAACATAAAAATACGATCAAAATCTTCATTTGTCGTAATGACGTTACCAATAATATCAGTCTAGAAAAGATTCATAACGTATTAGAAAATCCTAGATATAAAAATCATACATCAAATATTAATCTATAAGTTCTATGCACATTTTGTATACATATGGTTACATGATTTAAAAATATTAAAATAAAATAAATAAGTATGCCGTTAGCATTCAAATACTTTTAAAGTTCAACTAAATTTATAATACACCTATACACTAGAATATTTAAGAAAATTTAAAATAATTAAAATAAAAAAGTGCACGAAATGCGCATAGACTCGTGCACCATGCGCATAGACTCGTGAAACAACTGAAAAAACAACAACAATTGCATTCAATTTTTCAGTTGTTTCAGTTACTTCAGTCAAATCGAACGCGGCTAATGTTTTTCGGGAAAACTTTTGTTTTGTTCAAATAGTACAAAAAGCTCCTCATATAAAGTTTTTCATATTTACTTTGTAGATTTATAGAATTTGTTTAAACCTGAAGATGCCAACAAAAAATTGGCGAAATATAGTTATCTAAAGAAACAAAAAATGTTTTTTAACTAACTCACTTAAAAGAAAATTGACCTAAAATCTGATACCCAAGTCTGGGACAAAAACAATAAATTATAATATTTAAAACAAAGGTCGATAACACTTAAAGTTTTAAAAATAAAAATCGTATCAACATATTTCATCACATAAATATTGAAAATTAAATAGTCACTTTCGAAAATCGATTTATTTTTCTGATTTCAAATGTTTTTCACTTTGAATTGAATCCGACTACATAGCACTTTAGTCAAGTATGCCCTATTATGATCCGGGCCGGATCAGGATTTAATAAGGGAACTCCTTATAGGGTATTCACAAATGTTTGTCACCCCAAACGTTTGTTTTTTAGATCCTCGTTTACATTTATGGCAGCGTCTCTCCGGGCAGGCTTTATACGTTTATACATTTTACCATTTAAAGATAGGGGGACGAATGTCATTTGCAGTGTACTATCATCTGCAAAACAATTTATCAGATTACTGGTGAATTTCTAGATTTCATTGATATAAATTAAAGCTATAGTAAGGAATAAAACTAAGCCTTACGGAGGGGTCGTTAATTAATTTAGACTCAGAAGAAAAGCCATCGATGGATACTGAAATGTATCGGTCGGTGAGAAAATTTTTAATCAGCTTTAGGACTGTGATGTGAAATCCTATGCAACAAGCTTGTTGATCAGGCTGGCATTCCAGATTCTATCAAATGCTTTTGAGATGTCTAATGCGATAACGTACGTTTCACCACCTTTGTCATGTTTACTGTTCCAACGATGGGCAAAGTTCAATTTGTTCCTTTTTTTGCGACGGGCTAGACATTGGCTGACAAGCACGAAAGGAAAATACCAGATTTATTAAATTTTGGTAAGAATCAGTGCAAGTTCTTTGGAAAATGTTTTTAGAATAATAGGAGGAATGTTGTCCAGACTGGAGACTTTAAGACCGGAGGCTAGATATTTTTTCGACAATTTTGGTTTTTCCAAAAGCGTTCCGCGAACAATGTAGCTTTTCTTGCTGGGTCAGTGACGATTAATCCACCATCAAATTTGGAACAAGACTTTAAAGGATTAATGGCACTGTAAAAACTTCGTTTCTAAAGGCCAATCTGGCTACCTTGGAAAAGGTTGATATTAAACAAACAAATATTTTTGTTGGGGTTTCATTATTGTGAATGGAGCGAACTTATTGATACTAAAACATTTTGGTCAAACAAAATTTTTACTATATTATTATTATATTATTATTTTATTTTATATTTGCTTTCACTCAGATACTATACCAACCTACCCAGGAGCTCTGCAAGGTTGGTATATTATCTGAGTGAAATAAATAATAAACATACCTGGCGAAAGTAGTGAATTGTTTTTGACAAATGATCTTTCGTTGGTACAATTAAAAGTATCAGAACCTTTAGGTGAGCCAGATCATATTTTGGCTTCCACAAATTTAAATTTAGTTCTTAAACCGTTTAAAACTAATCCTGGGGGTCAATTCTAACTTTATGACTTCAAGTCATATGACTTTAATTTCGATATTTCGAAAATGAAGTCATAAATATCGATTCTATCTGGGTCGTATGACCTTTGCAAAACTCATTTGAAATGTCAAAAAAGTCATTTAAAAAAAAGCTGTGACCGTTATATATTAAAAATGTCAAACGATAAATTTAAAAGAAAATTAGCTAAAGCGCCCACAAACAGCCAAAAGGTTGCTCTAATTGATTATTTAGAGGACCATTTGGAGTTGGCTCGAAACCAATTTTCATCTGCAGAAGATGGAAAAGGTAAGCTTGCAGAGCAATGGGAGGATGTAGCATGCCTTATAAATGCAATGGGAGGGGCTCATAAGACTGGACCAATTTGAAAAAAATATTGGGAGGATTTGCGGTAAGCTAAATTAGTTGATTAGAATATTTAAGCACTAATTGTGTGTTTATTATTGCAGCAATCGTGTTCGTACTAAATTTTCCAAAATTAAATGGGAAATGAACAGATCGGGCATTAATGGAACAGATCCTATTTTAGAGTTGGATGAAGTAGAAAGCAAGGTGGTAGGTATTATCACATACGATGCCGTGGATGGAGATGGTTTAACAGAGGAACTGGGAGTAAAAACTACAGATGCTACCTCCTCTGTGATAAATAACATTTGAACTCCATCGAGCCTGCCGTAGAAACGCAAGAGAAAAATTGAAATGCCAAATGCAAAAACAATTTGCAGCTGTGAAAACAAATACATAGAGGAGATTTTGCGACTAAAACGACGGAAATTAGAAATAATGGAAGAAATGCTCCAAATTCAAAAGGACAACCCGTCAAACAATTTTAACATTTGGGCTTGTAAAATGTATGTTTTGCGTCCTTGTGTATGAGACAAGCGCAGTACGACACAAGTCATTAAGAAGTACATACACAATGCATTAAACCCCTTAGCGCAAGCGCTTGTACCGACGGTGTACAATCTCTTGCGTATGAGCACCGAACAGGCACAAAGGATTGATTATAGACAGCCTCAAAAGTGTGTTTAATATCTATTCTGTTTAGCACTGACGGTGTACAGTATCTTGCGCATGAGCACAGCACAAGCTCAAAGGAATGTTTATAGTCAATCTCAAAAGTATGTTAAATATCCATGTCACATGCACTGATAGCGTACAAACTCTTGCGTATGAGCACAGAACAGGCGCAAATGATTGATTATAGACAGCCTCAAAAGTGTGTTTAATATCTGTGCCATTTACCATTGACGGTGTACAGTATCTTGCGCACGAGCACAGAAAAAGCTCAAAGGGCTGTTTATGGTCAGTCTCAACAGTATGTTTAATGTCCATGTCACTTGCACTGACAGCGTACAAACTCTTGCGCATGAGCACAGAACAGGCGCAAATGATTGATTATAGACAGCCTCAAAAGTGTGTTTAATATCCATCCCTTTTAGTACTGACGGTGTACAGTATCTTGCGCTTGAGCACAGAACAAGCTCATAGCAATGCTTATGGGCAGCCTCAAAAGTATGTTGCATATCCATTTCACTTGCACCGGTGGTTTAAAACCCTTTGCGTATGGACACAGAACAAGCTTAAAGTAGTGCTTATAGGCAGCCTCAAATGTGTGTTAACAAGCACATCTGTACTTGTTGTGCAATAAAAATAACAATATTGCATATACGTGTTATAAAGTGAATGAAAAAACTAGGCAAGAAGATGTAACACATATTTAAAATATCCTCCCCATTTGAGTATGAGTCATGTAAACATTTATTTGAAAAAAAAAACGCAATTGTTTATTTATAGTTTTATTTAAATTAGTTCAAATAATATTTCAATCAAATAATATATAATATACAAATACTATACTATAATATAATTTTATATAATATAATATAATTTTTTAGTTTATTTTTAAAATGCACAGAATAAATCACTTCAAAATCTATATTCAAACTGCCAAAACAAAGTTGGTAATCGTACGAGTCGAATTGTAAATAACGACATGTGTATGTTAACCCAAACTAACTTATTTTTTTATTATTTGATGAGTGCGAGCGCGGTTCATGCACGGAACATGCACAAAAACTTGTATAGCTCATTACTCTTACATGAACAACTTGTAATACCTAATCATTAATTTTTTTTAGTATAACGGCGAACGCGGACCATGCTCAAAACATACATAGTTACATATGTTTTGTGTGTACAATACTAATTTATATCATGCTTTTCGGTAAGGAAGAACGCGGCTCATCCGCAGTACATGGACCAAATAATTCATTCTGTTGTTACATTAATAAGTTAGGTAGGGACGAGCGCCAGCCGTGCCCAGAACATACACACAAACTTGTATCATTATTTTTAACTGAAAAATTTGTTATTCTTGTATATATTTTCTGTATTATATAGCGACGAACGCGGTTCATGCTCAAAACACCCACAATAACACATGTGTTAACAATAATAATTTATTTATATTTAGATTTTAGTAATTTATGTATTTCCTTTCTTTTGGTAAGGGAGAACACCGACCATGCCCAGAACAGGCAAACAAAAATGTATTTTTGTATGTTCATAATCCAAAAAGTTGTTTTTATAACCAAAAATTGCAGGTTTGCCACGCGACATGCACAAGGCATACAGAAAAGATCAAACTTCTGTGGTTGCTAAGTACTTGTACTGTGTTTGAGAACAACCGACAAGAAAAGGACATGCAAAGGCGCTTGTAGAAAATTTGAAAAGTTATATTTTTTGTGTACGTAAAACAGGCGCAAGATAAAATATTGGGCATATTTGAGCTTGTTGAACAGACGCACAGACGCGGTTTGTTTGACGGGCAATTTGGCTTGCGTTTGCAAATAATGTTTTACCTATTATTACTTTTACCTATTATTGCGTTACTATTTTATTTAATGAGTTATAGATTTAACTAATGAATTAAAGAAATTATTAGTTTTATCATATTCATTTGAAATTAATTGAAATGTACAAAACTATTAAAATTGAGAAGCAATTTGGTCCCGTAATCTCCTGCCTATACTATTAAAAAATTTTCTGTATTTCTTATATTTGATACTTGATCGTCTATATTATATTGTGGATCTATATCATCTTCTTCATCATCCATCTCCATTGATATTTCGTTATCCGACGGCAAAGTATAATTTTCTGTCAACATAATATTATGAATGATAGCGCATGCATTAATTATACTGCCGGATCGTTGAGGAGTATACATTAAAATTCTTTGACGAGAGAGACATCGAAAACGACTTTTTAGAATTCCTATACAGCTTCAACAATTCTTCTAGTTTTTTTGTGAGAAACATTGAATCGTTTTTGAGAGTCAGTCTCTGGATGGCTATATGGAGTCATTAACCATGGTTGTAACCCATAACCACTGTCACCTATTCCGTATAAAATAAAAATAAAATTCAAAAGAATATTTAAAAGAAAATAAGTTAACTACCCGAGAGGCAATTTGTCGAACTTGCGTCATATTCACCTCTCAGCATGTAACTCAAATGTGAATTTTTCCATATATAGGCATCATGAGCTGAACCGCCGTACCGCGTGTTTATGGCGAGGATCTTAAAATCTGCATCACATACCTATAAACAAAAAAATTATACAATCAGTCTTGACTTTCTCAGGTAAATTGCTTATTACAATTTGAACATTTTTAGAGTGACTATTTTTCCGTATAGCAAAATAGACATGCTCTATTTTCCTTTCCGGTTTTCTAATGAGAATGTGAGTTCCATCTACCAGCCCAATAACGCCAGGAATTCCATGAATATTATATAAAATCTTGTAAAAAGAAAAGTAAGTAAGTAATGTTTTTTGGTTATCAAGCGAACTAGTTTATATTCTTGAATAAAAGAAGGATTGTGAACAAAAAATTGAGATATCAAACATGATATTAAGTTTGCCATTTTTCCCATTGGTTTCATGGTGGTATAAGTTGATGATAGAATAAGTATCACCATATACTTGATATAAAACATTATTAAATTCCTTTATCAGATTAAAAAATTGACTTAATTTAAAACGTAGAGTAATCAATATTGAATTTAAAAAATTTTAATTACTTTCTCTTTATATTATTTCTTGCTTCAGTGGTTTGTGGAAACTGAATATAATGTTTAAGGTTTCTATTAATAGCTTCAGAGACTTCGTTTACACAACGAGAAACCATTGTTTGGGAAATGCTTATGAAAATATCTTGTCCCACTGGCCGTTGATATGATCCTGTAAGTTCAGAGTTATTATAACATTTATTCTGTATTTTTATGGAAAAAATACGTAACATATTTACCTGTAGCTAAAAATCGTAAGGCACATAGAATTTTTGTTTGTGTGCTAAGACCATGCGTTTTATAAGATTAATTAATTGGCGGCATATTGATTTGTTCAATCTAAACAGTCGCACGAATTCCTTATCTGTGCAATCTTCGAACGGATCTGTGCGCTCCCTAATTTCCCTTCGTCTTTGTCGTATTTTATTTCTAAAATAAAAAGCGTAGAACTTATGTTCAGTTTAAATCGAGAAATATATGTTTTTAATCTTACCGAACAAAATTTCTATGGTTTTCTCTTATTTGGCGTCTAATAAGAATATCCATTTTTTATCAAAGATAAAATTATAAACCATAAAGAAACACAAATTTTCATAAAACGGACAGTAACAAAATTTTTTAAATGTCAAACAGTCATTCTATGAAAATTGATTTGAAGTCACTCACTTTTTTACTTAGAATCGCAAAACTTAGAATTTTGAGTTCGAATAAATGAGTGACTCTCTGTGAGTTGGATTTTTTTAACAGTCATATGACTGAGTCATCTCATTAAGTTAGAATTGACCCCCTGGTCTTGTTTGGGATTATAAAGCTGCAGATTGGCAGGAACTTAGAGATATCTTTAATTCAAACATTTCTCCTTCGAATTTTTCAGAAATAATACACCTGGGTATGCGATAGTTTATTCCAATTGATCGTTCCAAAGGCATGATATATGGGTTTCGAGCAAATATAAAGAAGCAATAAAATTTAAAAAATGCTTTTCTAAAGTATAACCAAAATAAAACTGATGAACACCGAATAGAAAAAAATATATTATGTATAGAAAACTAATAGATGCAGAGAAAAATCTTTTTATTACGGAAAAAGCTACTAATTTTGCTGAGCAGCCAACGCAATTTTTAAAAAGCCATCACTGGAACCTAATTTGCAACCTAGTCCAGTTCCTGTAGTTTCTATCAAAATGAGGCGGATCATTTTTCGTAAAAATATAATTTGGAAAATGCTTTTACAAATTAATACTAATACGGCATCTGGGCCAGACAGTATTCCCTTAGTTATTTTTAAAACATTTGCTAAGAAATTAGCATTCAACCTTACTAAATTTGTTATATAAGAAGGGGATTTTTTGAAAAAATGATTAGTGTACAGCCAGTTCCAAAAAAGGTGCCTTAAACGGATCCAATAAATTACAAACCCATAACAATTTTGTCGGTTGTATTTATTATTTGAGAAGAACATTAATTTTAATATTATGAGCTTCTTAAATCGTCAAAAATAATTAAAGAAAGACAATGAAAGATAGTTGAAACACCTAATCTATACTCACCGGTAACGCTTAATGACACTAGGTCTAATTTCATAGGGTCATTAAACATTGATTTAAAAACAGTTATGGATTCGGGTATTGCTAACAATGTTGAATTCAACACGAGCAAAACTAAAGTTTGCTGTTTTTCTAGGTTAGCAACGCTTAATCCGTTTTCATTAAATTTTGATTCTTGAAGAAAAACTGCAGTGATCATGATCTGAAAAGAAAGAATCTGTTAGACTTGTAGTAGTTGAGATTTAAAATAATATGAAGTGGAATTCCCATATTTTTAACTTGGCTATGAACGTTGTTCTATTTAATATTTTTGCAACATTATCGTAAAGATTTTAATAGCAAATAGCTTATTTTAATATATAAGTTATTTAATCGTCAGTCGTCACTGCATGGAATATTGTTCTCACATACATAATTAGTTTAATGTGTCTTCATTCTACACAGCAGAGAGCTGTTAAATTGATTGGCAATTCAAATCTTACTTGCTGGATTGCTTTGCTTGTATGCATTGACGTAACTAGGTAGTGGTCCAGAGGGCCCGACCCCCTAGACGATTTTTGGGCTCCACTAGAAAATGAAGTTCATGAAACATGTGCCTGTTAGAGAAAATGAAGTTGTATTTGTTAACTTAGTAAATTACCTTTTACAATTATTTCACAAGACGATTAGTTGTAGTGATGTATGATTACCGCGATATAGAAAAAACCATATATCATTAAAGTTCAATTAGAATTAATCAAATCGAACTAGATTTTGACAATTTAAAAAAAAACTTGCTGTTCATACCATTGATCTTCATTTCAAATTAATAAGAAAATTTCAACTTTAAAAAGTTTGTAAGGGTTAGTAGGCGACAGAGGTCCATTCTCCAAACCAAAAATGTTGCCAAAAGTGAATGTGTAAAATGTTCGTTTATCTTATTGGTTCACCATATATTAGCGAAGTTTAAAAGAGAAAACATTTTCTTTCTAAAGATATGATGTGTCAGCTTTGTTTGATATTCATACATTTTGGAAAGCAAGCTCAGTTTGTCCAAAGATTTCGCAATAAAAACAATCTAGACTTCATTTTAAAAAACTACGTCTGATCACTCCATAAGACTTTAAACCACACCGGGACAATAGAACATCAAAAAAATTCGCACTTTCAAGGTTTGTTTGTATTGCTATTAGCAAATTGACGACGTCATTCGAATTCTGATGGCTTTATATCTTGAGTTATCTGAATTTTGTATATGGCTGCGAATGAAGATCGTTGTGAAAAGTAATGCATTAAAATGGTTAATGGAATGTTTGGTTACTGTGAAGTGTGAACCATGAAGAATTGGTATTTTCTATTCTAATTAACGCTAATGCACTAGAGATTTGCACTTGGGATTCCAAAACATTTTTACGATCCCAAAATCCCGGGATTATTGAAAGTAAATCCCGGGATTACAGTATCGCCATATTTGCCGGGATTAATCGAGGAAAACAGAACATCCTGTTAAAAAATAAGTTACATTAAGTTCGCATGGATGGATCAGTTTTTGTTGATTTGTAATTTTTTTTATTGTGAAGTGTTAAACGTTTCTTTATTACTTTTCATTAACAATTTAACCGCTTCACAGTCAGAATTTAGCTGCAGCCGCGGCTATTGGCACTATGAGTTAACGTGAAGTTTTCTATATTGCTGGAAATTGTAGTGAGTTATCCCTAGCGAAGATGATACCTTACGGGTGCTGGCGATTGAACTCTATTCAGTCAACGGTAGTATCCTGAATCTTAATTATGGTATTTGTCTTGATGATGTCACGCTATTTCTTTCTCGAAGTAATAAATTTTCATATAACTCTATATATGCGGGCTTTAATCCCTGAAGAAGATCATACGTCACCTGATCAATGAATATGTCACAAGCATTTGTATTATTGGCAACCCAAAATTAGTTTTGTTGCTGTATATTTTTTCACAAAAGTATTTTCATTTTTAACTTTAAGTTTTTATTATTCCTCCATTTTATCATTTACTGAGTAACGGAGTAAACTAGAAAATCAATGAGCAGCAGACAAGGGATTACAACGACAGTAAGTGGTTGCGGTCGATTTATTAGAGGCAAACAATTTGAAAAAATAAACTGGCATGCAGCATTAATTCAAGCTTAATACCTATATACAAAACCGTTTTGGTCAGAATACAACTATACATATAAAATATTAAACTGCGGTCATCGCAATTGAAAGGATTTCTCTATTAAGGTTTGTCAGATTTATCCTGATCAAGGGTTATTTCATTTGACCAACTTTCATTTGATTAAAGTTCACTAAAGTAATATCCATTTTAGAAATAAATAGTTTGAAAAATTTCACATATAGTTTAGTTATCGTTCGCTTCTCGGCTGAACTTTCTGCATAGGTTCTTGATGAAACTTTGGCAAATGATACAGGTTCATTTGAAAATAGAAGATCTGGATTCATTTCAAATTTGGACAAAATGGCGGGGGGGTCTCCCGAACACCTCTAAATTTAAATCTTGAATAACTTCTAATCCCGGACTATGATCTTACTGAAAATTAGTATATAAGGTTTTAATACAGTTTCCAATATTTTTTAAATGTAATGTATTCCACTAACATATTATTCAGGCAAATTCTTTCACACCCGTAGTATAGTAACTGTCCAATTTGAACGGATCCGACTCCGGCTCTGATGATAAAAATGCCTGATCCGACGTGGATAATTTGTGACGTTCCATTTCAGAATCAAGCTGCCTGACCCGGCTCTTACCAGTGATAAGGAAAGCCGTATCTGAGCACTAATATAATGCTAGTCGGGTGTGCATGTTTTCGTGACGGTTTGATCAAAATGCCGTCTAGAATATCTTTTAAAACTTTTCTAAAGAGAAATAAATTACTTGAACTTATTTTTAATATACATACCAACATCTCTACCCAAAACTAAAAACAATGCCCTCATAAAAACCTTTTGCCAAAAACTATATAAAAACCCTTAACTCAGACCGAAGTTGTTTGCTCAACGCATTGAGATTTCAGTTCTGCCAAATTTTACATAATACGATAGAAAATGATTTAAAATTTGTTCGGCTTCTAAAATTCAAATTTCAGATTTAAATCGATTAACTATGAATTATGGATAGGAATTTTATCGTAAAAATATTATTGAAACCGAAAACTGAAAAATCTCATAGATTACGATAAGTTTTTCATCCGACAGATAAACTCGTTCAAAATGAATTCAACACGATAAAACCGGATAACAAACGATTAAAAACGAATCATCTTGTTTATTGTATAATCTCTTTACCAGAACACTCAAATCGTCACCAAAAATTCGTAAGACCGTTTAAGCCATTAGCTAAAATACAACAAACCAATCAAGTTTTTTCCTATTTTCTACACAGAGAGGAGGTCTTCGTGAAATATCAAAATGATAATTTTTATCAAATCGTTTTGCATATGTTGGACTAAATAATTTATTTTAATTAAAATATATATCAATAATCATTTTGTAGTAATCCATTTAACTTTAAACAATGATGTCAGAACAAAATTGAACCCCATTTTCTTCGTAATATCTAAATAACAGTATTGATCCATTCTCCCCTAACTAAAATATACATGGAATATAAATATAACATCCAAATATAAAAAAGCTTAAATAATTCGGGTTTCATATACAATATTTAAATATATTTCCTCGCTTATCAGTTCGTTGAACTCTCCCCAGGAAAAACTGTGTCGACACGTGGAAATACGTTAGTAAGGGTGGTTGGTGTTTTTCCCAATATTTTCTTGTTGTATATCTTCGCAAAATAGAAAATGAAAATGTTGAAATGTTTTGTGTATAATAAGAAATCTCTCCCTCTTTTTAACAATAAATAGGTTGCGCATAAAAATTTATTTCTTACTAGCATCACACTTTTATTGTTTATGGATTGGATAGATACAGGGTGAATCAAAAACTAGATGATATATAAAAGTTTTTTATTTACAACCATTTATGTAAACGGCAATTTCTTACTTTTTAAAAGTTAGACAGTAAGCTTTTTCTGTCATTTGTTTACTTGCCATACCTCAAATACTTTTCGACTGGTTGCAGGGTAGTAAAAACTAAAAATGATATAGCGATTGCTTTTTTGTAGTATAAATTTATTTAAAATTTTATTGAGCTGCGTTTAAAAATGTTTTAAAAATAGAATTTCAATTTGAGTCAACTATTGTAGATCAAAATTATTAAAAGTTAAAATTCGAATATAAAATTAACATTTGTATTAAATTTAGTTTTAAACTCTTTAAATTGATCGGTTGATAACAAAGTAGCATACAAACCTCGGAAGAAAGTTTCATATTCGCATCGTGCTATATAAATTAACAAATGGTTGATTTAATTTCGTGGTGCCGTTGATGGCCCACACTGTATGTAAGTAAACATATTCGTTTCACAATTTTTCGGGATAAATAAAGGAATTTATATTGCATAAATAATTTTATATTTCCTTGTATTATAACAATAATATTGTTAATGTATTTTAGCTTAATGGATTCCACGACGTTGAATAGGAAGGAACATAATGTTTTCAATTATATTTAGGGGATGTTTTATAATTGGGGCATAGGTTATTGAACTGAAAAAGAACGATGTGGAGAACAAATTTTTTTTGTATTTATAAAAAGGAGGGTTAAGGGAAAAATGGGTGCGAGTTCTGCGATTCTCGAAAGTTCGGGACATAGTTAAAATTGATACATCATTTGAGTTTATGTTATTAAGTTGTTTAACACTCATGTTGAAGGTAGTTTTCCTTAGCATACAGAGTTAAAATTTAAGATAATTTGCGAGTCAATAATCGTAGATAAAGAACGACTGACAGATATTTAGGTAAACTGCGATAAATAAAGAAAAAAGGGTTTCCAACCTGTAGCACTATAACACAACAAAAACAAACACAATTAAGTTCCATTGTTACTCAGCGTTCGAATGATACACTATCGTATACTGCACCTATTACTCGCTTTAAGTAGTTGTTCTGTTCCTGGAAATCGGTACGTAGATTGAAATTACGTAAATCGAACATTTTCTTAACAATTTCTAAAGAAATTTCAAATACTTATTAAAAGAAAAACGTTTGTTAAATAAATAAAGTAATTTCATAACATAAATGATAACACAGGAATAAATGATAACACAGGAAACTAAAAAATTATAAGAACCTCTTTTAACAACGACTCGTAACCGTAAGTGATGTACTTATAGTACTTATGCATTAAATTCAACTTAATACAAACTTCTTTAGTTCTTCGTTAACCACTTCATTTTGAGCAATCGTATTTTTTGCCCCAATATAATGCTAGAATGCTAGATGGCAAGATCTACAATATTTTTTATGTTTTTTGGTAATCATGCAACAATAAATTGTTTGATACTCTATGGTAAAATATTTGTTCAAGTATAAGATAGAGATTTATATTATATCTCAACAATGTTCAGTAATGATACGTACTATTATCGCACCGTTTTTTTCCCTAAAATGTGTGTTTCACAATGTTTTCCTGTCTTGTTAGATATAAGTGTGAGATAGAATAGATTAATTAGCTTGAGATATCACATATCCACTGGACAAGGAGCATGTCACTAGCTAGATTATTGGCAACTCAATTTTAGTTTTGTTCCTGCACCTTAAACTTGCTATCTACCTCTTGTTTTATTTTTATTTCCTCCATCATATCATGAAATAATGGCTTATCTATGTCATATTTTACAAAACAAAAACAAAAGTCATCTAAAAACAAATTTGCGTAGAACAACATTCAACACCTATACAGAATGAATTATCAAAGATGAGTGAAACTTTCAAGCTTTTGCTTTAGAATGGTGCTAGATAAATCGATCTCCAAATAAATTATGAAAAAATCAAACATATTGTTACGGTTTTAACAAAATCATAACGAAATATAACATAAAATTCTACTTAATTCAACATAAGTGAAGACAAACTGTACAAAATTACGAAATAAAATTCGTAATGAACATCATCATCAATGATTATAAAACACAGAATGTATGTTGTTCTTCGTAAAAAAAAAGTCGGGTCAAGTGCGAATATAACTCGCTCGCCGAGGGTTCCGTGTATATAGTAATATGAAAAAACAGTATTTGCTAATATAGTTTTCCGTTATGGGTTGAATTTTACCCACAACTGTTTATGGTGTCAACATTTTTTAATTTAATTCGTTTATTAGTCAATACAGTTATAAATACAGTTTTCCTCGAAATCATTGAAATTTAATGGAATGCGTATACCGATAACAAACAGTTACAATTCTTGGACCATAAAGATTACTAGATTGCAATGGTCAGCCCGAATAATGTTTTTCTATGCCGAACTCATCTGACTAACCATAATCTATTTAAGACTATTTTAGAACCTTAATATTATAAAATGTTTTCTAAATTACGTTAGATTGAATTAGTTACTATATTATACATGTGCTGCAAAGTAACGAAATTGATCCGTGAATAGTTCTTCACAAAAACACGATTTTAAATCGAAAATGGTGACTTTGAAAATTTCGAAAAAATGGTTTCAGACTAGAAACAAAATAACCTTTCATATGACACCCCACTTGTCTAGGTCAAAAATAATTTTTTTTCTTAATTTCTTCTCTCAACCCCCTCTAAGGAACATTTGAAATAATGAGCTAACCGCTATAGTTTTCGTTCAATCTTTACAACATTTCCTATAACCTTGAATTTTTTCAATTTTTCGCTTCGGTAATAATCGAAGATAAAGGTGGGGACAGAAACAAATTTTCACATTTATAAAAATAAGTCGAAAACCGTGTTTTCGAAAATTACAAAAAAATTATTTTGAACTACAAAAAAAATCACCGTTCATATGACACCCCAGTTGTCCAGGTCAAAAATATTTTTTTTTCAAAATTTCTACTACACAACCCCCTCCAAAGAATTGAAATTATAACGACCAAAAAAAATTTTTTTATTTTTGTTTTGCTAAGTTCCTACAACAGTGAATTTTTTTAAATTTTTTCTTTTGTAATGTTCGAAGATAAGTGGGGGGGACAAAACTAAAATTTCACTTTTTCTAAAATAAGTCAAAAACTGTGGTTTCGAAAATTACAAAAAAAATTGTTTTAGACTAGAAAAAAAATAACCTTTCATATGATACCCCATTTGACATGACCAAAAATATTTTGTTTTCGTAATTTCTACTCTCAAACCCCTTCAATGAACATTTGAAATTATAAGAACCAAAACAATAAAACGGATTTTTGTATGCAAAATTCCTACATCCTTGAATTTTTTTAATTTTTTGCTCTTGTAATGTTCGAAGTTAAGGTGGGGGACAAAAAAATAAACACACGTTTTTTGAAATAACTTAAAAACTAAGCAGTCGATAATTCATTGAAATGTCTTTTTGAAATATTTGGATTTTTTTTGATTTTTTTAAACCAAACTCGATTACTTAAAAAAATCTTTTGGTTTACTATCTCCTTATCAATGTCCATAAAATATTGATAAAAACAAATATTCATAATTTTTCTGTTATCAGTAGGCGTGGACAAATACATGATATATCTGTAAAAAATTTCAAGTTAATAGCACTTATAGTTTTTGAGAAAATCGATTATGTAGAAATTCGGACGGACACCAAAGTCTCACCAATAGGGTACCGTTTTTACTTTTTCAAAGTACGGAACCTTAGTTTGTTTTGCAGTTACAGAGCTATTGTTTAATAGTAGCACAATGCTTTAAAATGTAGCTAGCTTTATTCTGTATTAATCATGAGGAAAAAGTTAAGAAATTTTTAACTTTTTCAATGAGAAAAATAATTTTTTTTTTCTCAAAATAAATTTTCATACAAACTTGGATCTCATGAATAAAAGTATTTTCATTATGCATGCACTCTTAGATCACCAATACAAATTATTTCTTATTTTGTTTAAAGGAATTATGGGTTAAAGAATAACGATTTATACATTTTTCTAGATTGTACGGAATTTAGTATTTAAGCAGGTATTTTTGGGCAGAATAAATTAATTGTAAGCGAATCAATGACTTCGCTGATACTATCGACTGAAATGGTTTCTGTAGGAACATCAACTTGTTTACATATAAAACTGCAGAATAAATTAATTGTAAACGAAAGTTGTATCGTGTATATAAAACCGTGTAAATAGAAGTTACTTTTAAATCAGTTTTTGGGAATAAAGTTTTAAGTGTTATTAAGTAGAAAGAATTTGTGTATTATTTTGAAAACTGTGATCTGGAAATTTCTACAATCAACGTGTTGGAGTTTTTTTCAAAACTGTTGAAAGAATAATCTAGTAGGGAATATTGCTTGTTGCATTGTTTTCTTGTTGTTGTGGAACAATTGAGGAGGTGAATACTTAACAAAACCTAGTGCTTGTGTTAACTAATCAGTGATCCAACTCAGAAGAAGATTGGGAATTGTGTTTATTGAATTGAGGCTTTAAGGCGATTTCGAAGTAAGGTTATAAAAACGTAACAATTATATGAATGTTATAAAAGATTTGATATGCGACGATGAACAAATTGAGTAAGTTAAGTCATTAAAATATATAAGGAGGATCATTCTTTATGAGGAAGACAGTGCGTCACATGATCAACGAATATGACACCAGCTAGCTGGATTATTGACGATAATTGTTGTTTTGTTTGTGCAAACTTTTCTGAAAAGTTTGAATTTCATACTTTTATTTTATTTCCTTTATCCTATCATAAAATATTGGCCTACTTCAATATGACAATAATGTGATAGGATTTATTGTTTGGTTATCCATTCTTTAAAACAAAATAAAAAAAGGAAAACTTGTGCCATAAACGCTTTAAAACGCCTGTTGTTGTGGGACTTCGATCTCAATAGGTTTTTATGTGTTGTTGTGACTTGTGACACATATTGTAATTTATACACACCACATTTTATTAAAAATAACATGAAGAAGAGAGAAAGAAATCATACAGACTGATGCCTATCCTTTCATCGATCGGAAAACTGATCATAGCACTTCTGCTCCCTTGGCTGACAAGATATTGCAACTTAGCGTCACACCAACTTGACTTCCAAACAGCACAACCTCCGTTCTGCACAGCATCCAAAATCAAATCAGTGACGGTCTGAACCAAAAACGTGCTAGAATAATCCTAGACTTATCAAAAGCTTTCACTAGCTTGCACTATTAAATGATATCTTCAACACCAATATGGTATGGCAAGTATAAAAAAGCGCCTACTATGCGTGCAACTACCTCAGAGGTCATTAAAGATACGTTGAGCTTCGTAACTGAAAATCCAAGATGAGAGTGCTAGAACACGGAGTTTCACAAGGTAGAGTTCTCTCAACTCATCAATATTTTGAATACTTACCTGAACATCTTGAACAAATTGTTTAAAACCAGAAAACTGGAATTTTGTACTGAAAAGTTCACTTCTACACTTTTTATCATATGGAATACAGACATTAAAAAAATTTAAAGTAGTCAACCTCATTTCAAAGTTAGCAGCTTATGTTTCAAACAAAGAAAAAATACTTCCACACAATTTCACGTGATGGGGACAACTGCAGGTTAACATTTACGGACCGGACCGGTTTATTTAAAATATAAAGTGTTTTTTAAAATACAATATAGCAGAAGTTGGATAAATCTAATAACAATTACCATGAACGAATTAACTTTTGGCTTTATATCATGATTTTTTTATTTCAAATAGAAGTATTTGAAATTAGTTCAACTAGATTTAATTTTCACATAATGTGCGGTTGCCTCTTCCTCTCGCGACGAGGTTGAGACAACCGCATAACGATTGGAAATAGAACATGTTTTTTAGCGTAAAAATAGGAAAGTCTAAAATAAATTACGCCGCAAGTTACAAACAATACAAAACGCAGCCTTGTGCACTGCAACCGGATATCATTCGATGACTCTCCTGGTTAAACATTCCAATACAAACCTATTGAATCCTATTAAATCCAATATAATTTCAATAGGATTAAGTCGGATTGAATTGGTTTAATAGGAAGACTTCGATCTACCAATTAAAATTCAATCGAAATGAATGGGATTTAACAGGAAAAGAGGTTCTGTAGGATTCTAAAGGAAATTTCCAATTGAGTTTCAATCGGAAATTAAGAGATTGAATAGGAAAAAGGAACTTAGAAAAAAATTAAACAATCTTATAAATTTAACAGGATTTAATTGGAAAAGATTTAATAGGAATGAATTGGATTAATCGGAATTCTGCAATGGAAATTTCCAATTAATTCCTATTTATGAGCAATTTCACGAAGATTCAACAACGTTTTGACTTGACCCCTTTTAATTTTGATTATTTTTTGTTTATAGATAGTCTTTGATAAATAAAAAATACAAGTTCTCTTAGAATTTTTTTTTCGACCAGGGGTCTTCACAGGGTGCCCCTCAATTTTTGTTATTTTGTGATGTGAGTGCATTTTGACGAGCGATTGTAGAAAAACTACTCAATTGATTTTCATAAATGATATGTCGTTGAATAGGTATTAGAACAAAGTTTTTAAAAATGTACACTGTTAATTTTTTGAAATAATTTTTAACGGTGTAACATAAGAAAAAAACGGCGTAATTGAAAAAAAGATGGCATAGCCTTTTTTTTTTTTTTTTTTAAACTAAATTGAAGCTTATTTTATATCTAACCACTTGTGAAAGTTTGGGACTAGCCATATTTTTTGTTTTAGAGATAAAATTCGTTGTGCAAATGACTGTCGTGAATCAGTTTTTTTTGTTCTGAAGGAAAATTATAAAAATGGCGATTTTTAGGTTCAGATTTTTTTTTATGTTAAATATCAAATATTTTATTATTAAATGAACTTTTTAAAAAGCAATTTCAGTCAAGCTCAGCAAAATTTTGCGACATTTTGACTCGACCCTTTTTAATTTGGTTTGTTTTTAGTTTATAGATAGCCTTCGATAAATGAAAAATACGGCTTCAAGTAGAATTTTTTTAAATATAGACCAAAATAAACCAAATTAAAAAGGGTCGAGTCAAAATGTCGCAAAATTTTGCTGAACTTGACTGAAATTGCTTTTTAAAAAGTTCATTTAATAATAAAATATTTGATATTTAACATAAAAAAAAATCTGAATCTAAAAATCGCCATTTTTATAATTTTCCTTCAGAACAAAAAAAACTGATTCCCGACAGTCATATGCACAACGAATTTTATCTCTAAAACAAAAAATATAGCTAGTCCTAAACTTTCACAAGTGGTTAGATATAAAATAAGCTTCAATTTAGTTTGAAAAAAAAAAAGGCTTTGCCATCTTTTTTTCAATTACACCATTTTTTTCTTATGTTACACCGTTAAAAATTATTTCAAAAAATTAACAGTGTACATTTTTAAAAACTTTGTTCTAATACCTATTCAACGACATATCACTTATGAAAATCGATTGAGTAGTTTTTCTACAATCGCTCGTCAAAATGCACTCACATCACAAAATAACAAAAATTGAGGAGAACCCTGTGAAGACCCCTGGTCGAAAAAAAAAATTCTAAGAGAACTTGTATTTTTTATTTATCAAAGACTATCTATAAACAAAAAATAATCAAAATTAAAAGGGGTCAAGTCAAAACGTTGTTGAATCTTCGTGAAATTGCTCATATACATTTCCTATAGATTCCAGTTGAAAAATAAAATAGAGATATTTAACAGGAATGAATAGGATTGTATTGGAAATAGATTTTTTGAACAGGAATTAATTGAAAATTCCCAATGCAGAATTCCGATTAATCTAATTAATTTTTTTCAATTGGTTTGAATTGGAATGTTTAACCAGGGTCACTAGCACGAGGAATGGAACATATTACCGGTTTGAGGAAATGCAGACTTAACAATACCTATGAACCTATCACAAAGAGCAATATTTTTGCAACGGTACCTTATCAATGACTTCGCTGATACTATCGACTGAAATGGTTTTTGTAGGAACATAACCTTGTTTACATATAAAACTGCCTTGAAAATACTCACAGTTGTTGGAGATACAATAAATAATACGCTCCAAATCGAGTTCTCAATGGCAAGTTATCACAAATCGCTATAGAAGAAATTCAATTACCTCGCGGTTGGTAACGCATCTAAAAACAGTTGGTAACGCATCTAAAAAAATATTGCGACGCTGATGCATTGGCTGACTTAACCACAGCTATATCCATCAAATACTTTAATTAAAGGCTAACCAATGTTATAGATTTCGCGTAGTTCTAATTATAAAAATATTAAAGAAAGCAGTATTATATTACCCCAACAAATATAAATTCAGTTGTACGAGGAAAAGTAAAAAGAAATTTTAACCGGAAGTGAAAAACCGGAAGTTGGAATGCGGAACTGTTGCGAACCGTACTACATGCTTATGTACCAAGTTTCATCCAATTGGATTATCAGGTACAGATGTTATTGAGCTTTCAAAAAAAACAGGTGCTCGGGACAACCCCCACCACTTTGTTCACTATCGCTCCAAAACTAATCAGCTTCTTGCCATACGTATTTGCATCTTTTTCCAAAGTGTCATAAAGATTCATTCACGAACGAATCTAGTATACTCCCAACAAACATAAAAAACATGGTGTAAAAAACCACCTGTTGTATGGTGGACCCCCGACCCTTTATCCAATGTACTCCAAAAGCTGATAAAATCTTTCTCATGTTGCTTGAAAGATTTTGCCAACGTTTCATGAAAATCGATCGGTAATGGTAGGCTAAAGTAGGGATAAACACCTGAAAAAAAACTTTTTAACCGGAAGTGTCAAACCGGAAATTGGTATGCTGAAATATTGGAAACAGCACTAAAACCTTATATACCAAGTTTCAATAAGATCATAAGGCGGGATTAGAAGTTATTGAAGATTTAAACTTAGAGGTGTTCGGGAGAATCCCGCCATTTTGTCTAAATTTAAAATGAATCCAGATCTTCCATTTTCAAGTGAACCTGGATCATTTTCCAAAGTTTCATCAATATCCTATGCAGGAATGTCACGCACCCACCCACACGCAGACGTACACCAAACTTTTTATTGGCTATTTAGATAGAGAATGGTCCAAAACAAAAGAAAAAACAAAATTTTTCGGTGTGTAAGAATTGTTTTCTCGATAGATTGCATTACTTCAACACAATTTAAAATTGTGGTGAAGTAATAAATTAATAGAACTGACCCTAATATTATTGCAAGTTCCCAGCATGTGAGGGCACGCAACATGATATAAGCCTATTCAAATGTCCAGAAATCCAAACCGATCTGCCGAAGGAGGATTTGTAGCACCGCCCAAGGGCAGTGCTGGGTTCCTGAATTTAGATATGGAACCCGAAAATTAGCACTGCACCGTCACTAAAACAACAACTATTTTTTTAAAAAATTATTCGTATACTGTATTTTAATTTTAAAAATTATCAAAAATTCGTTGGTTAAACTCTATTATTTTATTTATAAAAATGTATTTTTACGTTTCGATATATTTTTATATCATCTTCGGAAAAAATGGTATAAAATGACACAAACAAAAATAATTATAATTTTTCATTTGTGTCATTTTGTACTATTTTTTCTGAAGATGGTATAAAAATATATCGAAACGTAAAAATAAAATAATAAACTTTACCCAACGAATCTTTAACAACTTTAAAACAACAACCTGACTTTTGTGATAGTTTAGGGAGTAAACGCGTGAGCAAACAGAAAATTAGCCAATGAAATAGTACCACTCCGACGAGTTGGCTAAGTTTTCTTGAAAATATCTATTTTTCTACGTAAAACTAAATAAAAACGCTCCACCTAAACAAACAAGAAATTGTTTAATAGTTTTATTCTTCTTTATGTAAATAAAATAAAAATAACATTTATGATTTAAGAAGTTTATCGTCTCGCAAAATTTGAATTCATTGAATGAACTGAACGTTGAATATTATTTATATTTGATTTAATTCGTGATTCCACGGTTTCACTTTTTGCTGCTTTTGTCAACTGTTTTGTAATAAAATCACGATCGAATTCCTTTTCAGTGTTAACATCATTTTCTTGTTTTTCTTGCTCACGATAACGTTTAACATTTTGTTCACGTTCAATATCTCGCCATTCTGCATTTGATAGCATTTCAAGTCGCTTCTTCTCTTTTTCTTCCTCGGTTAATCGTACTCTTTCTGGACGTGCCCATTTTTGATGAACTATTTTAGCTGGTTTTAATGATTGTTTTTGTTCTGCGGTGAGTTTTTTTATTTTTATTTGTTTACCATCTGCTGTTACTAAGCCAAACTTTTTCTTTGGAATTTCTTGTTCTTCAGTTGAAACTGAAGATGATGGTGATCGTGATTTACGTTTCTTAGGAGAACTTTGGTTTTTCCCATAGATTTTCTTATTTTTATTATTATCTGAATCTGATTCAGAAGAGCTGCTTTTTTGACGATTATTTTTCGATTTAGATATATGTGTCGAAGAACCAGATGGCTTCAAATCTTTTGAATCGTTTCTACGTTTTGATTCATCATAACAATCACGGCTTCTAGATCTACTTTTTCTGGATACTCTATCACGGTTTATTGGCCTAGATACGTTATCATGATTGCGACGAACAACATAATTTCTCTGTCTACTGCTATTATTTCCATAGCTTCTAGTATTATTATCGGTTCTGTTATTATGAAATGAACTTCTAGAAGGTTGATAGTTACTATTACGGTAATTATTTCTTGGACTCCTCGATCGACGGTTGAAATTATCTCTTCTTTGTGATCTCTGAGGCCACAGATAAATATATACAGATGAACCATTGGGAAGAAAATTTTGGTTACAAAATGTGCTGCCACTTTACTAATTGATTTATTTTTTGAATCTCATTTGCTGACCCATTTGCTCACCCAGCGTTCGTTTCTCTGCTAAATATTTTAAATTAAAATTTTATCGCAAAAACTACTATAATTTTTCTTATGATTTTTTTTTTTATGAAAAAACTGCTTGTGTGTATTTAACTATGTATGTATATAAGAAATAAAAAGTAAAGAAAAGTAAATGTAGTAAGTAAAACGTACAAAAAAATCCTTTTTTCTGTGGAGTTTGTAAGTATGTATGTGGTTCGTTTTGTTTACTTGAAATTCGTTTTCCTTACTTGCTTTACTTGAGTAAGTTAAAAACTTTACTTGATAATTACACAAAACAACTTTGAATTTTGTAAGAAGTAGATGTTTATGAAAAAAAATTAGAATTGAAATTTTGGATTGCATAAATAATTGATGAATGCATTTTTACTTTGATCTAAATCAAATATTTAATAATTATTATTGATTGCTTCAAGATATTCATATTTTTTGCTTAAATTTGCTTAAGGATATCTTAATATACTATTTAATTGAATTGAATTTTTTTGGAAATACGTTG
Organism: Diogma glabrata; assembly: GCA_963693315.1. Classification (NCBI taxonomy): domain Eukaryota; kingdom Metazoa; phylum Arthropoda; class Insecta; order Diptera; family Cylindrotomidae; genus Diogma; species Diogma glabrata. The sequence goes on from OY856186.1 coordinate 270,235,473, forward strand.
TATAAGGATTTGCATTTTTTGTAGTATAACGATATTCATATTTGTTTGGGGATACTCTATTGAATTTATTATTTTTGCAAATATTTTTTTGATTTAAACCCATTGAATTAATTTGTTATATTTTGATTGGATAAAAAAGTTTGTTGGATACAACTTTTATTTTAAACTTAGTTTGTTGGTAAATTCTTTGGCAAAATGAATAAACTAAAAAGTGGAAGTCAATGTGCAGTTGAGAGCTGCAAGTTATCAAGGCGAGAAAATGTTCGTTTATTTATGTTGCGTGAAAATCACGTGAAACGTGATCAATGGATTTTAAATTGTAATTTGCAAAATCTAACTAAAAGCAATATGTGAAAAACATTTTGAAAAAAAATATTTCAACAAAAAGGGATTAAACAAATATGCGATTCCAATACTAAAATTAACCGATTTTGAAAGTAACAAGAATTCTGGTAATGTTGAAATGGTAACTGGTTTGTCAGTCGGACACCTTTCAGAAATTGCAGATAACTTGTGTATTTTAATTGATAGCGATGCTCTGATGCATGATAGCGCAAGACCATGTTTTCCTCCTTCGGTTACATTAAACTCAAACCAATTAAAAATTTCCATTTATTCCGAATTAACCTTAGAGGAACTATCTGGTTTACCAGAAAACTTTACTGCTAATATTAATAGCGAGATTGAACCACCTCCATGTAACACATGTTTGCGAAATATTAAAAACGAGACTTACTATCGATTAAAATATTGTAAATTGTTGAAAAATATTCAATCTAAGGACTAACAGACAGTTCATGACTTTAATCACAACATTGCCAGGATTATAACAATTAAAATTCTTACTCCTTTTTCTTCCATATCTAATTGTGAAAATGAAACGGACAAATTAATTGCAATCGAAACCATAACAACAGAGCAATCGAGTGAAGATGAAAACCTAATATCTACTAATACCAGCAATGATGATGAAATTGCCGATATATCTGAGAATTTCTTTAACCTGGATGTTCCATTACAAGAGACTTCGGTGAGATATTTTGTAGGTTACGTAGCGTGTAAGATTATTAGAAAAATAAAATGTTCCAGATGTGAAAATTTATTTATTAAAAGTGATGTTATTTTAGAGGCTCCCTCGAAGTATTTAATTTGCAACAAAAATTATGGCGATGAAGGTGATATTTGTAAGCTTAAAGCACCCACTGATAATTTCTTTAACATTTGCAAAGGTCAAATATTTTTATTTTCAAGAATGTTTGCGGAACACGCTGAACTTAAAGATTTAAAGAAACGAATTGTTAATCTTTGCATTGCTAACACAAGTATTACATATAAGGATTTGTATAGTGAACACAATCCTTGTCATCATCATAACACGGCGACTTTAAATTTTATGATTTTAGTATTAATTAGAAAACACTGTACGTGGTTGGCAGAAAAATATATTAAAAAGAATTACACTAATGCTCGGAACCCGAACTGGCGCATATTATTGCAAGGAAAATAAGTGCAAATTATAATAAACTTATTTTATATTTTTATATTACATCAGTCATCAGTGAGGATCCATCTTAGTTCTAAAATTAGAATAAAATACACTAAAGAAAAGGATAAATACGAAACACGTAAATTGGAAAGTGGAGTTTTTTTCTGAGCAAATTCCAATTTCCAACCATACCTTTGCAGTGAAAAATTTTCAAATATTTCCTTACTTACTTGAGTTTAATTGTTCTCAAAAATTCCTGAAAAAATTAAATATTTGTTGTGAATTATTCGTTTAATAATACCCACTCATTTGGGTCAAAAATAATTTTTTTTTACTCTCCCCACACCCATCCCCTAAACACACAGAAATATAATTATTTGAGACTAGAGGCGGCGGAACGGTCTGCAAGTTGCACTTTTTTGACAATAACTCAAAAGCTGTGCACAGCAAAATTCTAAAAAATAGCAATGATTTCTAAATTAGGTCTTTCAAAGGGTCTTTCTAAATTAGGTCTTCCGCTTGGGTCAAAAATGATATTTTTTACCCTCTTTACCCCGTCCCCTAAACACCCATAAATATAATTATTTGAGAATTCGCTATAATTTTCATACCAAATTTCCTAACTCTGTGAATCATTTCAAATTTTTCTGTCAATCAGTGTCGAAACGTAGGGAGGAGGTTAACGGTATGAAAGTCGCACTTTTTCGACAATAACTCAAAAACTGTCCACCGCAAAATTCTAAAAAAAACTTGCAATGTTTTCTAAATCAGGTGCTCTTTCAAACGACACCCGACTTGATCACGTTTTAAATAGTGTTTTTACCCCTCGTCATTTCCACCCCCTTAATAAATATAATTATGAGTATGTGTTTCTTCCCTATATTTTTCATAAAAACTTACTAATTTTTCTATCATTCACACTATATTTGAAGATTTTTGATCAGTTAGGGTCGGAGCTAATCGAAGTAAGAAAACACGAAGAAATGAACCCCTTGCATATGAATCTCTACTTGAATCTATAAAAAAAATGTATTTTCTCAAAGGTTTCACATCGTAGCCCTGTAACCCAAACGAAAACAACTTTAGTTTTATTTGTATCTGTCATCTTATGTGGACAGATTAGTTTTATACGCACCCCAAATTTCAGGTCCATAACATTTATAGTTTACGAGATAATCGATATAATGTGAAAAACTCGTTTTACTCTCACCAATAGTGTTCCGTATAAAAAACGGAACTCTAAAAAATTATAAACTGTTCACAATGTTTTGATTAGAATAGTAAATAATAGAAATAGCATATATTTGAAAAATAATAATAAAATTGAGAAGACAGCAGGAAAAAATGGGCTATTATATTATATATCGAACAAATAAAGATATAAATTATGCATAAAATTTTAAATATAATAAAATCAATTTAATACCTAAGTATGACTAGAAGTTAAAAAATTATGAATATGTAAAATCCTAACAGTATAAACATAGACCAAACCGTTGCAGACAAAAAATTAATCTAGACGTTACCTTTTAAATAACCCACAAAAGTAACCTTTGAAAATATGGAGGGGCTGAAATCTCAAGCTCTGAGATACCAAGACTTCGGTCTGGGTTAAGGATTTTGATATAGTTTTCGGCAAAAAACTTTTATGAGGACATTGTTTTTAGTTTTGGTCAGCGATGTATATTTAGCATTTCGAGAAAATATTACAAAATCACAAATTCATATTTCTTTCAAAATTCCAAGAATATTCTAAAAATTAAATAAAATCAAATATTTAAACTTTTTCCATAATTCTAAAGATATTTCAAGAATTATAACAATATCAAAAATTGAAACTTTTTTCAAAATTCTAAAAATTATAGTAAAACCAAAAATTTTTAATTTTTCAAAATTCTAAATATATTCCAAAAATACTTACAAAATCAAAAATTACAACTTTTTTCAAATTTCTAAAAATAAATAAATAAATAAATAAATAAAAAATTAAAAAATTCTATTTTTTTCCAAAATTCTAAAAATATTGCAAAACTTATAACAAAATCAAATATTAAAACTTTTTCCAAAATTCTAAAAATTTTGGAAAAATTATTACAAAATCAAAATACACACTTTTTTCAATATTTAAAAAATGTTTCAAAAACTATAACAAATTCAAAAATTTCCATGTTCAATTACATTTACGTAATATTCCAAAAATTAGAATAAAATCAAACATTTAAACTTTTTATAAATTCTAATAATATTCCAAAAGTTCTTAAAATTCATAAATTCAAACTTTTTCCAAAATTCTAAGAATATTGTAAAAATTATAACAATATCAAAAATTGAAACTTTTTTCAAAATTCCAAAAATAATAATAAAATCAAAAATGTTTAATTTTTTTAATTCTAAAAATGCTTATTCCAAAAATTCTTATAAAATAATAATTGAAACTTTTTTCATAATTCTAAAAATACATATGTATAAATTCTATTTTTTTTTTCAAAATTCTTAAAATATTGCAAAAATTATAACAAAATCAAAACTTAAAACTTTTTCCAAAATTCTAAAAATATTGCAAAAATTGAAACTTTTTTCAAAATTCCAAAAATTATAATAAAATCAAAAATTTAAAGTTTTTCAAAATTCTAAAAATATTCCAAAAATTCTTACAAAATCAAAAATTGAAACTTTTTTCAAAATTCTAAAATTATATATAAAAGAATAATATTTTTTTCAAAATTTTAAAAATATTGCAAAAATTATAACAAAATCGAAAATACAAACTTTTTTTCAAAACTCCAAAAATAATTCAAAAGCTATAACAAATTCAAAAAATGTCCAATTTCTTTTCAATTACATTTACATCATAAAAACAGCAAAACATTTTTTTTACAAAAAGGTGGCTAAAAAATAAATGAAATCATTTTTTGACCACTTGACATTATTTTTTTGACAAACTTATAATGCCATAATTCTCTATAATAATAATAAAATTTCATGTCATACAAATTAATTAATTAATTTTACTTTGCTCCAAAAATAAAGACGAGAGCTATTGTTGTAGAAAAAACAACTGATTTTTTTGAGCAATCCAAGTTTATTATCTCAAACTATATGTCTGTATGCTAAAAACTATAAATTCACATTTTTACTATAAATATATAAACATATTAACAATATAAATCTTACATCTTCAATTATTTTCCTATTCTCCAGGATTACAACTTCAATTTAACTAATTTTAAGAATTAAATGATCTTTTTAGTGAAAAAGAATAAGCACAAATAAAAACGTGGATATTCAAATTATAATATTCTTTTATTGTGAATTGCCATGCTGTCACTTTTTGCATGTCTCAGTTATGCAGGGTTGTATCGTCAACATCCTCCACCCCATAAGTCTTCTCTGGTTGAGTGGGCTTATCCGATAGCGTCGTTTGTACATCCAACAAGGCTAATTTGACCGTTGGCCTCGTGTAAATCCCAGTTGACGTTCTTATTACAGCACTACGTACATTACCATCTTTTCCCTTATTAGTGTCGATCACAATTGCTCGGGGCCACATTTTAGTTGGGTTCTTGGGATCGCAAATAACCACCACATCGCCTATTTCAATGTTTTTCATTTGTGAAAACCATTTTGTTCTTCTAGTAATAATAGGAAGATAGTCCCGTAGCCATTTTTTCCAAAATTCACGACTTGCTTGTTCCGCAATTCGCCAATGTCGTTTCAGTTTAACACCGTCGTTGGCATCATCAATATCAGCCAAGTTTCTTCTTCCACTCGACGACCCAGTTAGGAAGTGATTAGGAGTAATGGGCTCTTCATCTTTTTCATCCACAGGAACATGTGTCAGTGGTCGTGTGTTAACAATGTTTTCACATTCCACTAGTATTGTATACAATAATTCTTCACTTGGTCTTTTAGTCTTCAACATCTCCGTAAGATTCGATTTCACCAGGGCAATTAATCTCTCCCATGCTCCGCCGTGATGGGGGGCCTCAGGCACATTGAACTTGAAAATTATGTTGGCAAATTCTTCTTGAATACGTTCCTTATTGATGTTCTTAATTTCAGCTTGAAGTTCCTTTGACGCTCCTCGAAAGTTTGTCCCGTTATCGCTCAATATCTTTTGCGGGCACCCTCTTCGTGCTATAAATCTTTTGAGTGCCATCAGGAATGAATCAGTAGACAAGGACGGTAGTAATTCAATGTGTATGGCTCTGATAACCATGCAAGTGAATATCAGTCCCCAGCGTTTTTCGATTCTCCTCCCAATGGCCACTTCCATTGGGCCAAAGCAGTCGATTCCCACGTTACTAAAGGGAGGATTGTTTGCATTCAGTCTTGACTCGGGTAGTGGCGCCATCATTGGAGTAACTGCCACTGCATTTCTATTCTTACATAACTGACACTGCTTCCTTACCAACTGTAAAACTCTTCTTATCTGAGGAATAACGAATTTCTGTCGTAATTCATTAATTGTAGTTTCGTGGTTTTTGTGACGAAACCGCTCATGATAATCTGCTACAATGAGTGTTGTTATTTTGTGCGCTTTGGGCAAAATGATAGGAAACTTAGCTTCGTAAGGTACTGATGCATACACTGTTCGACCTTGCATTCTCAATATTCCATGTTGATCCAAGAACGGAGAAAATTGAGTTATCGGACCACACTTTTGAAGTGTATTTCCACTTTTCAAGGTGTCAATTTCATCTTTATACATTTCGTTTTGAGCCAATTTGATCAACGTTATTTCAGCAGAATCATTTTCTGTTTTTCGTAAGGGTCCTGCCTCGTAGTTCTCTTGTCGCATTTTCGCTATCCATAGTTTTGCAGCTCGGTGTACATATCCTTGCGATCGTAATAATTTTTTCCACGATGAAAATGCACTAGGGTTAGGTGTTACACTTTTAAGACCACTTTCGGATTCTGTTTGCACCATCACACGAAGCTCTTCAATTACCACCGTTTGTTCAGATGGTTTAATGGGTTGTTTCCATTCTGCTGGATCGTGAGCAAGAAATTTGGGTCCGTTTATCCAACGTGTTCGAAATTCATCATCCAAATGACGTTTCTTTGTGAGATAATCGGCAACATTATCTTTTGTTGAAATCCATCTCCATTGGTTTCTTTCAGTCGATTCCAGTATTTCCGCCACACGTAATGCGACAAATTGTTTTAATCGTTTTGGATCCAGAGTTAACCAGCTTAGCACAGTTCTAGAATCACTCCACAGCGTGATATTACTGAATCTCATATTACTGTGCCCTTTCACAATTGAACTCGTGAGACGGACACCCAGCACTGCCGCTAGTAGTTCTAATCGTGGTATTGACTGTGGTTTCAACGGTGCGACCTTACATTTTGAGCCAACTAAAGTAATCTGCACTCCGTTGATGCATTCTGTTCTCATATATACGACTGCTCCGTACATATTCTCGCTTGAGTCGACGAACACATGCAACTGTCTATCGCTGACGTTGGTTTCAGTTGTATAACAACGCGGGATACGTAAATTTGACAAAGTCTCTAATGATATCATCCAACTTTTCCAAGTGTCAAAATTATTATCGCTCACATAAGTGTCCCATTCAATTGCACTGCGCCATACATCTTGCATGAGTATTTTTCCTTCGACCAAGTACGGCGTTATTAATCCCAACGGATCAAACGTACTCATTAATGTTCGCAGAACGATTCGTTTTGTCGGACGGCTTTCATCGGAAAGAAGAGCTTCAGTTATCTTGTCGAAATTTACAATGAAAGTGAACGTATCGCTCAGAGTATCCCATTGTGTTCCTAGGACACGCTGTACTAAATCATTCTTATCTCCAATATGTTTTAACGTTTCAGGTATAGTTTCATTCTTCATCTCATTTTGCACACGTTTTGAATTGGAGATCCAGTTTCGCAACACAAATCCACCTTTTAAATGTATATCTCGAACTTTTGATGATATCTCGGTGGCTTCTGTTTCTGTGTTAAAACTGTCCAGATAATCATCGACATAATGGTACTCTAGAATGGCTTGGCATGCACGCGGGTACTCGTTCTTATATTTTTGTGCATTATGATTTTTTATAAACTGGGCAATACTTGGCGAACATTTTGCTCCGAAGGTGCAAACTTGCATCACATACTCATCCGGCAATTTATTTTGATTACAGTCACGCCAGAGAAAACGTTGAGCATCTTGATCTGAATGTTCCACTCGAATTTGGTGGAACATCTCTTTGATGTCTGCTGTAACACCATATTTTCTCGATCTGAAGTTATATAACACGAAAATCAATGAAGAAAGTTGATCTGGTCCAGTAAGAAGTTCACTATTGAGTGACACTCCATTTGACACATATGCAGCGTCCCATACTATTCTGTGCTTTTTTTTGCTTGGATTGGAGACTATAAAAATGGGCAAGTACCATGTTTTGGGTCCATTGTTGAGTTCAAAATCTAAAAGCTTTCTTATGTAACCTTTTTCTAGATAGCTTTTAATACTTTCAGACATAAACTTAAGCAATGCATCGTCTTTCGAAAGTTTCTTTTCGAAACATAATAATCGTCTTAATGCTCCCTTACGACTCTCGGGTAATTGAAATGAATCTTTCCTCCACAGGAGACTAGTTGTATATCGATCTTCTTGACACTTCGTGGTATTTTCTAATATTTGGATTGCACGTTTATCTTCGTCACTTTGGAGCTTCGGACTAGATGTTATACCGAAACTTTCCAATGAGAAATAATCTTTCATCATGTCTTGAAGTGTGTTTGATCCTGAACAGCCGCAATCATGAAAATTAACACCTTGAAATTCGTTGAAAGTAGACTTGCCGTATATTGTCCAGCCTAGCTTGCATCTCACTGCTATTGGTTCATCCCATAATCCGGTTCTTGTTTCTCTAGGTACGATTATTTGAGCATTATCCGTACCAATCAGTAATGATGGTTTTACATTTGTGTACGTAGTCAATGGAATATGTTTCATATGACGATTATGTGCATCGCTGATTTTGAGTTCAACACTTTGAATCGGCAAATTCAATTCATCCACTGTTCGGACGTTTTTCATTGCATAAGTTGGATCATCTTTGTGAGCTCCTGATATAGACACTGATACACATCTTGAATTTCGCTCCACTCTAGAAATCGAACCGGTCCATTTTAAACATAAATCACTGTTGCGCCCTGTTAAATTCAACGAATCAGCTAAAGAATTTTCCATCATAGTTATTGATGAACCCTCATCTAAAAAGGCGTATGTATGTACTGACTTGTCTGGACCATAAACAATTACAGGAATTATTCTATAGTAGATTTGATGCTTTGCATTGTGAATGTTGATTTCGTTTTTACTTGTTTGGATCGTATCGCTTTCAATGACTTCATGTACGAGATGATCTACCTCTCTCGTATCGCTCTGTGCCCCTTGAGAATGATGATTTGTGTTACCTGAGTTTTCAACATTCTGTTTGTGAAGTAAAGGATGATGCTTTTTACAACAACCATCAATTCCACATGGTTTCGAGTTGTGACAATGTTTCCAATTATGAGCTTTCAAACACTTTCCACATAGCTTCTTGGTTACTACTAGATCCCATCGTTCCTTCTTACTGAGACTCTTAAACTGTTGACAGTCTGAAACTACATGTTCTGCTTTCTCGCAGATCTTGCATAAATTGTTTTCAGTGATACGCTCTTTCTGCTGTGTTTGATTAGTGAGCCCTTCGTGATGACCGACATTGAACTTTGATGATGTCATTGCTCTGCTTTTCTCAACCTTGTTTATTTTATCATAAGTATTTGACACTCGACCAGCCCTTACAGATACTCCGTTGAGCCAATTTCGGAATGCCAGCAAACTTGGATCTTGAGTCGTTTCGGAAAATGTGGACCAGCTCATGCGGAGATGTCCTGGTAACTTCTCAACTAATAATTGCAATAGTTCTGAATGATGATAGTATTCTGTGACTTCGGTAGCCTCAACAACACCACATAGGTTGTCCACTTCAAATGACATTTCTAGAATTCCGTTCATATCATCTTCACCAATTCGTGGTAATTTCCTTATATTCGAAATTAATTCAGCTATTATTTTTACTGGTCTACCAAACAATTCTGTCAATCTCTCAATTACAGTTGGAACTTGGTTCGGAAACAATAAACGTCCCTTCACAGCTTGGAAAGCTCTGCCTTTTAAAGCTTTCTTCAATCTCACCATATTTTCGACTTGAGTGTAGCCACATCGCTCAGTAGATAATTTGAATGTTGTTATAAATAGCGGCCACTCGCTGACATTTCCATCAAACGTTGGAAGTTCGATTTTTTCAAGTCCTTGTCTTGCATACCTCTGTGATCGTGACAATTCCGGATTCAATTCAATTTGACCTCCGCCATTACTTGGGCACATTTTAATCAGATGTGGGTTTGCAAAATTCTTTAAAGGTTGGTTTTGGTTTATATTTTCAAAACGTTGCTGTTCAAAACACGGATGCGGTGTAGAATGTACATTTTGAATCTGCCTTGATTGCAGGTTGTAATGAGCTTGTACATTATTTGGCCGTGTTGTATGTATAACCGTTTGCAACATTTCATTATTGCCTGCTAAATCAAGTTGCTGTTGTTTCTGTACCCAATCATTTGTTCGGCTTTGTATAACTGACGAATTGGCAACTGATGAGCCTGCACTTGTGGATCTATCGTTTTGAATGGCTTTGAGGCGTTTCTCGGCATACTTCATGTTAATTGTCTCTTGCAGAATTTTAATTTCACTTGTTTCCATCTCCTTGAGCGTTGTTAATGTTATTTGAGTAGTATCTGATAATCGTGACGAACGTGTGCGATGGGTCCCGGATGTTCTTGAACCTTTTTCTCTACACACAGGACATATCCACAAGGCATTACGAACCTCTTCTTCTACAGTTCCGACACATTTATGGTGATACCAAGTTTTGCATCTGTCGCAACGAACCATCTCATTATTATCAGGATCCTTGCATTTCCCACAATTGTAGTCAGGTTTCTCAGTTTTCTCTGAAGTAGTATCCGTTTGCAAGTTCTCTTTTCCTTTTGTTTTCTCATTTTCACTTCTCCGTTTGTACGACATCTTTGATTAATGATTTTTAGGTTATAACCCTTGAAGATTTTTTAGAATGTTGTAGAAAAAACAACTGATTTTTTTGAGCAATCCAAGTTTATTATCTCAAACTATATGTCTGTATGCTAAAAACTATAAATTCACATTTTTACTATAAATATATAAACATATTAACAATATAAATCTTACATCTTCAATTATTTTCCTATTCTCCAGGATTACAACTTCAATTTAACTAATTTTAAGAATTAAATGATCTTTTTAGTGAAAAAGAATAAGCACAAATAAAAACGTGGATATTCAAATTATAATATTCTTTTATTGTGAATTGCCATGCTGTCACTTTTTGCATGTCTCAGTTATGCAGGGTTGTATCGTCAACAAGCTATGCTTCTCTAAACACATCACCCAACCCATTAAATGCAAATTCACTCGTGCCTGATTTATCAGCACATCTTCTCACCTTCTTTTCGGCAACACAAACACAAATATTTAAGTGCATGTGACTCAAAATTCAACAGTAAAATTGACATGTCAGCAGTAACCATCACTTCAGATATCCACCGAAAGGTAGCTACATATTATAAACGTTTGCAATACAGTCGGATTAACTTTCATCAAGATCACATGCGTTATTGTCAAACATCCACTCACCCGTCGGAATTTAATACCTCAACCTTTTCAAACCGATGTAAAGGCGAACAATTCATTCATGACTTTCTTTTCCACTTCTATCCTAAAAATTTTATTAAAGTGAAAAACTCAAAGTACTTATAATTTGTCATTTTCCAAGTACTTATAATTTGTCACCTCAACCATTTTTACGGTAATTGGATTTTTAGACACAAAAATTTTTCAAAACGATCCAGTGGTTCGAAATTTTCCTCGTCCGAACGGATCACCGGGTCAGACATACATATTTTAGCTTATCAAGACTCCCTATTCTTCGACCCAAAGCGTCGAAGAATATCAAGTTCATGATAAGATTTTTAAAAGTTTCCCATCAATTTCATACCCCGTTTTTTTTTCAAAATTAAAATCAAACGATTCCTTGACAATCGAAATCCACTTCTATTCTAAAAATTATAGTGAAATGAAAAATTCAAATTTCAAACTACTTATTTTTTGATCATAACAATTTTTAAAACAAATTGGATTTACTATACCACGGAAACATATACCAAGGAAAAGATATTTCATTCATTATTTTGAAATATGTATTTAATATTTATTATTTGCCTTAGTAAACTTTGGCTAATAATACACAAAACGAAAATATATCTTATATGTACATTAATATTTTTGTCCAAAACAATAAAGGGAAAAGAAAAAAAAATTAATACATACACAGAAAAAGTCTTGTAGTTTTTTTTAATTGTAGCAAAGAAACAAATATAGTAGATATGTACTTTATTTGATTTAATTTCGCAAAAAACCACTAAAATAGTTGGCAGCACTTGTTCAACCAAAAGTTTCTTTGTAATGAAACATCTGTATATATTTATCTGTGCTGAGGCTGTTCTGATTCACTACTATCACTTCTTTTTTTCTGCCTACTTCTTTCGTCGTCACCATAATCTTTCTTCCGTTTTTGCTTTTTACTTATTTTATCTAATTCCTTTGATAGTTTTTCATATTTTATCGACAATAACATATTCAAATCTAAGTTTTTGTCATCTTCATCTTCCTGATTAATAACTCCTTGAATCTTTTTATATTTTTTGGCCAAAATTGAATCCAGATCTTGATCATCATCCGATGATGAATATTGATTTTTCTTCTTTGACTTCTTATTTTTTTTTGATTGTTTAGATTTTTTCTTACTGGTTTCTCCTTTATCCCTCTTTAATAACCTATGCAACTCCTTTAATTTTACAGGATTCTCTAAAATTTTCCTCCTGGTTTCCATTTCTTTTTGTTTTATTGCCATAACAGGATCTTCCATTAACTTTCTTGCTAAATCTACTTGTTCGCTACTTTGAACATTATCTTTAAATAATCTAATCGAAAATGGAATACATTCATGTTCTACGTGATTTTTTGGAACTAAAACATTACTAGATTGTTGTTCCTTCTCAGAAGCATCAAGTTTTTCAAAAGTTTTATCAACAACTCTTCCTAGTAAATATTCTTCTCGATTCACTAACTCATTCGATCCTTTATACATCCATTCTAGTTTTTTATTATCGCTAATATTTAAAACACCAGAATTCAAACCAATTTTTTTAAGTTCTTCGCGGTTTCGTTCTTCATTGATCTCTTTTTGAAGTTCGGCCAATTTTCTTTTTTCCGCTGCATCAATTTGTTCAGCTTTCCAAACTTTTTCTTGATTTTTAGCCGTATTTGGATGCCATGATTTTTTTAGATTTAAATCACCACCACCCATCCTAATATAGTTTAAAAATTAATCAAGATTTAGAGTAACAATAATAAAATTTAACAAAAATATGTTTAATGTTTTGACAGCTGTCAATCTTTTAAAATTAAAAATAAGAGCTGAGTTCGGTTTTTATCCAGGTTTATAAAAACTGGTGAAAGATGAAAAAACTAATATTTTTATTTTTTCAGCATAACGGCTTTTAGTTCAAAGTGTTTAATTCTCAATTTTTTAGACTTTCAAAGTAAATCTATAGCTACCTAGTCGTTTGCGCTATATATACATTTCTAACTATAGCTAGTCATTAGCACTAAGTTATTCTAGCTGTCATTATAGCTAGTTATTTGCGCTATATTCGTTCATTGCATCATGCAATAATAGAATTGTTTTATAACGATATGCTGTAGAAAATTTGTGTAAACAAAATATCGGCTACTCAATTTCATTAAACACGTTCATAACATTACTAAATATTGATATCGATATATTAATTATTTGATCAACATTTTAAAACACATTTCATTTGTAAAAATTCTCGTTACTGATTTGTTAAAATATACAGTCAGCGTCAAAAAGCAGTGTACAGCTAATAGTTCAACATTTACGGACTAATATATCTTAAAAGAAGAATGGAAAAATAAAATACATTTCATTTTTAAAAAGTGTATTAAGTATTAGTTTATTTTAGCAAAAACAAAAATTCAATTATTTGTTGTTATCCTTGTAATTTTAAAAAAATTGCAAAATGCTCTGATTTTACGTGTCAAAAAAAAGTGTACACTCTCACATTGTTTGATTGTTTTTTGTTATAACGGGATTTCCGATTTTTTCAACTAATTTTATTTTGTTTTGTTGCATTGTCGATACCTTCGTGTCAAAAATCCGGACAGTTATTATTATCCCAATAATAATAATTTAATATTATTCAACATGGCCAAACAAACTACTATAGAAACACGTAATTTAGTGGTAAAATTAGCATCTCAAGGCAAATCTCTGAGGGAAATTGCTAGTATTATCGACAAAAGTCATAATATTGTGAAAAAAATACTATTCAAATTCAAACATTTGAGAAGTGTAGAAGATCTTCCCCGTTCTGGCAGGCCGCCAATTTTGTCAGTTGTGGATAAAAGAGCGATAGCGCGAAGGGCTAGGGCTAATCCCTCTGAAAGTGCAGTCAGAATAGTTGGGAAACTCACAGAAACATTAGGAGCAGGAATAAGTGCCAGTACCATTTGCCGTGCTCTGCATTAAAATGGGTTACATGGTAGAACTCCGAGAAAAAAATCAGTTAATTCTAAGAAAAACCAAAAAAAGCGTCTCGAAAATGCAAAAAAGCATATATTTGAAGACATTACTATTTTGAATAAGTGCTTATTCAGTGACGAGTGTAAAATAGACATTTTGTAAAATAAAAATATGCTTTTTTGCATATTCGAGACGCTTTTTTCGGTTTTTCTTAGAATTAACTGATTTTTTTCTCGGAGTTCTACCATGTAACCCATTTTCATGCAGAGCACGGCAAACGGTACTGGCACTTATTCCTGCTCCTAATGTTTCTGTGAGTTTCTCAGCTATTCTGACTGCACTTTCGGAGGGATTAGCCCTAGCCCTTCGCGCTATCGCTCTTTTGTCCATAACTGACAAAATTGGCGGCCTGCCAGAACGGGGAAGATCTTCTACACTTCTCAAATGTTTGAATTTGAATAGTATTTTTTTCACACTATTATGACTTCTGTCGATAATACTAGCAATTTCCCTCAGAGATTTGCCTTGAGATGCTAATTTTACCACTAAATTACGTGTTTCTATAGTAGTTTGTGTGGCCATGTTGAATAATATTAAATTATTATTATTGGGATAATAATAACTGCACGGATCTTTGACACGAAGGTATCGACAATGCAACAAAACAAAATAAAATTAGTTGAAAAAATCGGAAATCCCGTTATAACAAAAAACAATCAAACAATGTGAGAGTGTACACTTTTTTTTGACGCGTAAAATCAGAGCAATTTGCAATTTTTTTAAAATTACAAGGATAACAACAAATAATTGAATTTTTGTTTTTGCTAAAAGAAACTAATACTTAATACACTTTTTAAAAATGAAATGTATTTTATTTTTCCATTCTTCTTTTAAGATATATTAGTCCGTAAATGTTGAACTATTAGCTGTACACTTTTTTTTGACGCTGACTGTATCTGTTTTATTGTCTACAAGAATATAATAATATGTTTATGCATAAATCATTATTGTGACAGATCACATCACAGTTCAATTAAAGGAAAATATTTAATGCTTTAATCACAAACTTAAACTAATTAGCAATGATATGTTTTGAGCTAATAAAACTAATGACAACTTGTTTGAACCAACATGAAAAAAAGTCAAACATAAAGCTTATGAAAAATATCTCTAACAAAAAATGAAACTGAAAAAACTATTTGTTTCTATTTTTTTAAACTAATTTATTGAAAACTAATTTTAAATTTTAGTTTAAAGATACGCCACAAATCTCTTACATTTTGTGAAAATATCGAATAGGACTTTCTTAACTCCCTCAGATAGCTTCATAACATAGCCGTTGTAAAAATATTTAACTTAAGTCTCGAGTGAGCGTTTATGAGAGTAATAATCTTTATGCATTCCTAAACGCCCTTCTCTAAATGTTATAATTTGTTTCGTCTCATTAAAACATTTTTAAAAGTAGTTATGTATACTTGAACTCCAACAAGAGCTTTCTTATAAGTATCATATAACACTTTGATACTCATATGGAAATTTCTTTGAGAGTTTATAAATCTTCGAGAGTTCAGGTTTCATAAAAGACAATAGGGCTATTCTGACAGTCGTATTTAGAGTCGAATGACACGACAAAACGGTTCGATACAACAAATTTCGTTAAATAAAATAGAGTAGAGTCGGTACGATACGAATATGGAAATTTCTTTGAGAGTTTATAAATCTTCGAGAGTTCAGGTTTCATAAAAGGCAATAGGGCTACTCTGACAGTCGTATTTAAAGTCGAATGACACGACAAAACGGTTCGATACAACAAATTTCGTTAAATAAAATAGAGTAGAGCCGGTACGATACGAAATAATTTTTTGACGTTAGATACGACACGACTATCAGAATAGCCCTATAAGAATATAAGAATAGAAACTGCCTTGCAATTACAATAACTCAGAAAATTGTTATCTAACTGATATCTTTTGAAAGAGCTCTAAAACATGTCCGCAAGTGGCGCATTAGAGGGTTTTCTGATATCCTTATGTTATCTTTTGATAAATATTTTGCATGTCAGATCTAAAAACGGTTACCTTTAAGAGCTCATTATGATAGCTTTTTGCCGAACGGGTTAGTAATGCTAGGTAGTAGTCATATTATCTCATAATAATATAAGCTATATGATATTCAAAACGAAAAGGAAGCATTTTCAGAATCTTCCAAAATTTTAATCGATACGATATGTTTTGTATCCGTTTGCATTCCATTGTTACGAACGCGGCGACTCTATTTGCCAGCTATAACATGGCCCTGGATAAACATTCCAATTCAAACCTATTGAATCCTATTAAATCCAATATAATTTCAATAGGATTAAATCGGATTGAATTGGTTTAATAGGAAAACTTCGAATCTACCAATTAAAATTCAATCGGAATGAATGATATTCAACAGGAAAAGAGGTTCTGTAGGATTCTAATGGAAATTTCCAATTGTATTTCAATCGGAAATTAAGAGATTCGATAGGAAAAAAGAACTTGGAAAAATAAAACAATTTTATGAATTTAACAGGTTTAAATTGGAAATTTTCAATTGAGTTTTAATAGGAATTCAGGGATTTTATTCGGAAAATGAAACTTCGAAGAAATATGCTAATTGTATGAACATGAATTTAACAGGATTTAATTGGAAATTTTCGACTGAGTTTGAATAGGAATTAAAGAATTTGAGTAGGAAAATGAAACTTAGAAGAAATATTAACCGTGCCAGAGGATCTGTAGGATTCTATTGGAAATATCCAATTGAATTTCAATCGGAAATTAAGAGATTCGATAGGAAAAAAGAACTTAGAAAAAAATAAAACAATTTTATGAATTTAACAGGTTTAAATTGGAAATTTTCAATTGAGTTTTAATAGGAATTCAGGGATTTTATTCGGAAAATGAAACTTCGAAGAAATATGCTAATTGTATGAACATTGAACAGGATTTGTTTGGAAATTTCCAATTGACTTTAAATAGGAATTTAAGAAACTCAATGGAGAAGAATATGAAGAGGTGTTAAGCGAACGTATAGAAAACGAGGCAGAGAGTGATAAAGAGAATATTTGTTTATCCAGTGATTTTAGTAATGGTAATCGTAAAAATAAATAAATAAAATTACTTTGTATTGTTGGTTAATTTAATTTCCGCCGTTCGATGTGACATTGCAAATGAATCCAATCGAAAAATAATAATAGGATTAATCTGCAATTTAGTTTTATTGTAGCTATAAATAAAAAGATTTAATAGGAATGAATAGGATTAATCGGAATTCTGCAATGGAAATTTCCAATTAATTCCTATTCACATACATTTTCTATAGAATCCTATCCATTCCGGTTGAAAAATAAAATAGAGATTTTAATAGGAATGAATACGATTGTATTGGAAATAGATTTTTTGAATAGGAATTAATTGAAAATTTCCAATGCAGAATTCCGATTAATCCAATTACTTTTTTTCAATTGGTTTCAGTTGGAATGTTTAACCAGGGGATCATAATTTATCGTAACCTAAAGGATTTTTCGGTTCTATGATAAAATATCACACGAAAAAATCACACACGAAAGAACAGCACGTCGAAAATATCACAGCGAAAAAATCAAACTCCACGAAAATATCACATCACGAAAATATCACATTTCGAAAATATCACATCCTAAAATCATACGCGGAAAAATATCACATCCTAAAATCACACGCGAAAAATATCACATCCAAAAATCACACGCGAAAAAATATCACATCCTAAAATGACACCCAAAAAAATATCACGTAATAAATTTTGTTGTAAAATAACACAATATCCGTATATAAAATAAAATTTTTTGAAGTACTCTAGCTAAGCTACCAATCTTTCATTTTATATCGTATTTGACTTTGTGAAAAACGTTTTCAACAACTTCACGTTATAGTCCTATCAACTCAACATTAAGTAAAAACTCTTGAATATGTTCACCACAGGAATACATCTTTTGGTGTTAGTCATTGGCGATGCAATAAATATCGCAGTCTTCGTTTAAAGTCAATTCTACATACCAATGAAAATCAGATTGTACGAGAGTCGCTTGATCACAACCATAGCGCTAAAAACTATGAGGGCCAAGCTCATAAGCTAGTTAATGAAATGAAGATAGCAAAAGCCAATCCTGGAGCTTCAACTCGTCTCACAATTGCAATTGGAATGGCTCAAGCATCGGAAGGTGTTCAGATGGCTCTACCCAAACAAAATTCACAAATTTGACGCTTACAGTACGCCAAAAGTAAAACAAATGAGAATTCTCTAGCCAATCCGAGAGATATTCATATTTGATATCATATTTGAAAAATATAATATGGTATAAAAATATAATAGGAATTGATAATAATTCTTTTTGCTCATACAACTTTGCCAGATTTGTAACTAATTTAAAGTGGTTCCAGAAATATTTTAATTTTTTTAATAATATGGTGCGTTGCATTGCCATGTATATTAGCATTATTACCAAATAAGACATGATACTTATTGTAAAATGTTGATGGCAGTTTAAGAATTAATACCCAATGCAAATCTAGAATAATTATTACAGATTTAGAGATTGCAGCAATGTGTACCATCGATATGAAATTTTTTGGATTCTCATGTTTTGAAGATGTCGCTACAATATGATTATTATATGCAGCAGTGTGTTCAGGCAAAGGAATCCAGTGAAATAAAGAACAGAATATTGGCAGAATATGATCAATGAATATTGATTAAATAATTTGGGATCCAAAATCAATCAAATAAGATTAATTTGTAAAAAAGATTAATGACGTGAATTCGTTGAAAATGTTTTTACTAAGTCCAATACGGTATCACATGAAAGATTGCTATCTCAGAATTCTTTACAAAAATCTATATTTTATATACGGACAATATGTTTTTTTACAATAAAATATTTTTTACATGATAGTTTTTCGGGTGATTTTTAGATGTGATATTTTTTCGCGTGTGATTTTTGTATGTGATATTTTTTGTCATTTAGGGTGTGATATTTTCTCGCGTGTGATTTTTGGATGTGATATTTTAATGATAGTGTGATTTTTTCGCTGTTATATTTTCGACGTGATATTCTTTCGTGTGTGATTTTTTCGCGTGATATTTTATCAGGACACCGATTTTTCAGTTTTCGATAGAATTTCTATCATAGTCAATCATATTGAATCCGAAATATACGTTCTTTTTCTGAAACAGGACAGGTTTTCTCAAATAGTTCATCATTTCCTGCTCATTCTCCATTGCTGATAAAGTCTGTAATATTATTTTATTAAACATGCATGGGCATGGTTTTTTAAATCTCTACTGTATATATTAAAAAAAAATCTAGATAACATAGAGGCGCTGTTCAATAAAATTTTATTTATAATTTTAATTTATTTCAGCAACACTTCAGTTTAGTGTCAGCTTTGCAAATAATTTGTATTTCTTCGTTCATTTATAAAACTGAATTTTAATTATCTATTCATTTGAAAATGGCCAGTTGTCAAAAGGCTAGTTCATCTTTAACTAATCTTTTAAAAAATACTAGTAACGGAAAGTTATGGATTTCAAGATCAAGTAAGCATTAACAAATTCTTTTGGTACCTACGTGACCTTTTGAATGCAAAGGTCGTTTGAAAAGGTAAAATGCTATGAAAATAGATTAAAATTTCACGTGTAAAATGTATACAAATTAGGAATGTTAGCGGCTTTTTATGTATGGACGGTTTTGACGATAATTTACGACCACTAAATTACATATTCATTTATTTTGCAAAAGTTTTTATTTTTAGAATAATTTTATTATATAATCACTAACAAGATGAGTGATTGATGATGATAAACTACTTATGGATAATAAGATTTGAAATTTTATGGTTCTAGTTCATGGTGGAGTGGAGTAAAAATGGGCCCTCCTGATGCAATTTTAGGGGTAACTGAGGCATTTAAAAAAGATAAAAATCCAAAAAAAATAAATTTGGGAGTTGGTGCATATCGTGATGATAACGGTAAACCTTATGTTCTTCCTAGTGTACTTCAGGTAAGTGCTACAAAATTAACCTACATCATTACATTACGTACGTATTGAATAGAATTCATTTAGTAGTTTTTGGATTATGTTACATGATTTTATTTTGATGCTGAGAAAACAAACTTATCTTTTCAATTATCACGAATTCTGACTTATTAGTTAAAAGTTATTGATAATAATAATTATATGTGGTCTGACGCGTTTGTATTGAAATATGTTTTTTTTGCTAAACGCGAATGGATTCATTCTGATTCATACTTTTGAGTAGAAAACCTAAATATTGGCAATTAACGGAATGAGATTGCACTTTTCGTCGAGATTGTTGTGATGGTCCTTGGTCGAAAATTCTTTCGAGTACTTCTGGGGCGTAGACCCGACCATCTTGAGAAGAATTATTACAAATTACAAAGCCATAGGTATGCCCATCCTTAACTATGCAGCACCAATATGGACACTTCAAGTTTCTGATACGCACCGGAAGAAGATTTTTAATTGTTGATGAACTACTTAAAGTGTTATTCTAATGAAATTTTTTTTATAATTGAAGAACTTCTGTTTCTTAAAAATCAGAATTCATTCTCTGAAGAAGGTCTCTTAGAGACAGAAAATATATCAAGAAAAATAAAATATTATTAAAGTGTATAAGAAGTCTTTCAATTATAAAAAAAAAATTTCATTTGAAGAAGATGCAAACCTCACAAAAACGCAGCTTTGAGAACCGCCACTTGGTACCACCTCATGGCTCATAGAGACCACCTACATGAAGAATGTAATATTTTGCCGGTCTGTGAGCACAATGAGATGTTATATAAACAATACATATGGTCCTGCCACAAAGAGCAACATCCATGCAATGACATCCTGTTAATGGCGTCACCACCTGAAACCATAAGGAAAACTGCTAAGCTCTTTCAAACCGATGTTAGAGAAGATCCAAAAACCATAATTATCGATGAGCTTACATACAGAAGTAGTTTAAAAAGGCTTCACACCAAAGCAAAAAAATTCTGTTTCTGTAAAATTTGTATGGAATTCTGTTTCTGTTGTATGTGGTTTCAAGCATTAATGCGGTAGAAGAAACAGTAAACAACTATGTTCACAATCGAGTTCTAAATGAAAAACCACAAGTCGCTGCAGAAGAAAACAATTGCCTCGCAGCACTAGATGTATTCTGGCTCAACTAAGATCCGGTTGGTCACGAATATTAAATCACTACATGAACCCAATCGCCCCTCAAATTATTGACAAGTGTCCCGCATGTGAAGGCACTCCATATGATGTTGTTCACTTATTTACTTATTTACATGTCCAGAGAATGCGACGGACCTGACGAAAAAGGATCTGTGGTACCGCCCAAGGGCAGTGGGAGAGCTTCTGAATTTAGAAACGGAATCGATCGAGTAGCACTTTATCAACGTCGCTACAACAACAACAACATTGGCAATTAACTTAGGGAGCAAATTCTCCAAGGTGGAACTTAGTGTCTAAAAAACATTTCATTTTTCTCTTTGATTCCTGGTACACAACAAGATTTTCTATTTATCTTGTTTGTTTGAAATTTCATACCTACATAACTTCCCTTGGAATATTTTACAATTTTAATATATTGGTGGTGCTATTAGCAAACGGCATAACATTATAACTGCTTTGAAGACTTATCACTCTTTAAATGTGCACCAAATGTGTGATTTGGCTGCACCAGAATAAAGTTAAGCAGTTTTATCTTCAGATAGCTCAATCTTAAAAATTATGGATTATGGCGTTTAACTTCTCTCCATCCATTTTTAAAAAGTAAGCGGACCCGTATTATATGATTAATTAAACTTTATATATAACTCGTGCAAAATGTAGATTATACATAGAATTTAGTTGATTCATTTATTTATTTATATCAAAAAGAAAAGTACGTAGTACTTATACATTTGATTTTAAATTACAATGTTATTTTAAGTATCACCGACTAGGCCAGAGTAAAGATTAAATATTAAAATCTACTAAAAAAGAAAAAACACAAACGTTACTTAAAATACTTAAAAAACAAATAATATCACATCAAGCTGTGAAAACTCATCTTTGAGGCAGATAGAAGCACCCCATGCGCTAGACATATACTGAGCTGTAACTAAAATTTATAAAATTGACTAGGAATATGGATTTCGAACCGGTCCGTTTTAATTCTAGCGGTAAGTTATTCCACAGTTTGATCCCCCTTACGAAAACAGATGTATTAAGAGCGACGCATGAATTTGAAGCGGGGATGAGTCTCAGGTTATCTGAGAATCTTAATAAGAAACGTAATTTTTCATAGAGATAAGTGGAACTCTGAGTACGAATTAAGGTTTTCAGGAAATAGCATGTTCTGAAATTCAAATAGGTGAGTATATCACAGCTCAATAAACGCGTAGTATATGGAGAGATGTGGTCAAATTTACTAAGTTTAAAAACATATCTGGTACAAGCATTAAAGCACATACGAAGCTTTTCTTGCTCATTCCGAAGAGGACAGTGTCCCCATATAAGAAATGAGGAAGGATGTACGATATGAATAGTCGTCTTTTCAGGCTGACATCAGCGAACATTGTGAATCTCCAAAGTCTGCGAAGGCAAATAAAAACTTTAAGAGACAGACTTGTTACGTGTTCGTCCCAAGTTAACTTGTTGTTGATCACAACTCCTAGATTTTTTACATTTTTCGAGTATGGCACTGGATTGGATCAATTTCGGCAAATCATTCAAATTATATGAAGTGGTATTCAAATAGATTACAATGGCTTGAGTTTTTGCCCTGTTGAGTTTTAGGCCAATTTCTGATGCCCAGCATTCAAATCTCCCAAGATCATCATTCATGGCTTTCACGCAATCAGAAACAGAAACTACATCCAAAATGCTTGAGAGGTAGATGTGAATAGATGGAAATTACAATTTAATATGTTTTCGCTAATATCGGTAACATACATGCAGAACAGTAGAAGGCCCAGAATGGACCCTTGGGTACACCTGAACTGATCAAGATTTCGTTAGATAAATTGTCGTCAATTTTTACTTTTTGAGTCCTGTGCGAGAGATACGATAAAATCATTAAAGCAGCAGGCCTAGAAAAGCGAATCTTTCTGATTAGTTTGTCACAAATTACATCATGTTTGATTGTATCGAATGCCTTCTAGAAATCAAGCAGGCACAGCATGGTCAGCCTCCTCGAATCCATGTTTAGTCTGATATCATCACATATTTTCAATAAGGCTGTAGATGTTCCATGTTCTATAACCGGACTGGAATTGGCAAAACAGAGAATTTTCTTCAAGGAAGCTGGTCATCTGCGCACCCAAGATCTTTTCAAAAGCCTTTGACAATGAAGACAACATACTTATTGGTCTGAAATCGGCGATGTCACTGGGAATTTTAGTTTTGGGGATCGGCAAGATCATGGAGTTACTCCACTGCAAAGGGAACTCGGAGCTAGAAAGGATGAAATTGAAAAAGTGTAATAGGAAATTGGCTACAAAAGGAAAGATGAGTTTAACAAATTTGATGTTGATTTTGTCAAGTCCTGTGATCTGTCCTGTGTCAAGTCCTGTGTCATTAGATTTGACTGCAGAAATGGAATTCCACAGTTCGTCTAATGTAATATTTTTAAATGAGAAAAGATTTGTGTTGTCATCAGAATAATAGACATATTTTAAATAAACTTTTATTTATTATAAAAATATATAAAAGAAATTTTATTCTGGTCTCCAAGTTGTTATATAATTTAAATTAAAACAATAATTTATGTTGATAAATTATTGTAAAATAATTCCACAAAACAATCTTTAATTAGTATATAATATTTATTTCGAAAACCAACTACTACTAGTATAACAAATAACAATACATTATACATCACATCATCCAGAGTCACAAAAAGCTGCAGCATATAATTCTCTCATTTATCGCCTTCTAAATATACCACTAAATATTTCAAATTTTCAAGATGAATTAAATACAATCAAATTTATTGCTTCAGATAATGGTTATGATTCAAAATTTATTGATAAGTTATTTTCTAAATGTTTAAATAAGTTAAAAAGTTCAAATAATAATGATACAAACATCAAATATATTTCAATGGAATATACTAACTTATTAGCAAACATCATAAGAAATCATTTCAAAAAGCACAATTATTCGATATCATTTAGAACCAAAAATAATTTATATAAAATTTTAAAACCAAAATCTAACATCAATTTGAAGTCATGTTCTGGAATTTATAAAATCAAATGTGATACCTGTGACAAATTTTATATAGGGCAAACAGGAAGAAGTTTTTTAGAAAGATTCAAAGAACATATTCCAATGAACAAAAATAAACAAAATTTAAAGTCACTTTTTGCAAATCATTTAAATGATAATAACCATGACTACACCAGGATGGTCGTTCTCTAGTGTTTTATCACTTTTGCGTTAAAAAAGCGATAAAAATAAATTGTCTTCACTTCATTCGTTTAAATTGTGGATGAACAATTCATTTAGATTTCATGTCGTTGATTGTTTTAAAAGAAACAACCCACAATATGTTTTGTCTTGCTGTCGCTAGTTTAAAAAATATTGTTGAATTAAACGTATTTTGCCAATTCTGACATATAGACAAAATTCCATTTTGAAGGAATTGTCATTCGTTTTTATTTTATTTACGTTTTAGTGAAATTTTGATTACTTTATTTGTCAGACAAATTAAATAAAATATCAAATATTAAATTAAATATCTAAACATTAATAATATTGAATTTCATTTCATCAATCATTTTCATTCTAATTTCAAAAATATTTATATAACAACATTTTGAGTAGCTTATAAATTATTCATACATACGGTTTTTAGCTGTCAGATACTTATTTATAATTTCTCCTAAAATTCACTGCAAATTCATTCCAAGGAGAAATTTGAGTATGGGTATGTAGAGTTTTTTTTATATTTTTCATTGCGTTATAACTCTCCAAAGTTCGATATAAATATGCGATAAAGCACTACAAAATGACCATCCAGCTTCGAACAAAATTTAGAACC
The DNA here is from genome assembly GCA_963693315.1 of Diogma glabrata. NCBI lineage: Eukaryota > Metazoa > Arthropoda > Insecta > Diptera > Cylindrotomidae > Diogma > Diogma glabrata. The sequence continues at coordinate 270,260,771 of OY856186.1, forward strand.
TTTGCATTTATGTAACAAAGGTTTTTTAATGGATTCTTTAGAAGGGTTTGAAATTTATAAAGGTTTCAAAAAATTTCCAAATTTAATTTTAAACGACCAACTATTATTTAATTCAAATATCTTGTATAATTCAATTTTGTAAATTTCCATTCAAAAAACTCAATTCATTTATATTTCATTCATAATATTTTGATCAACATATCATATTTTTCCTAATAACAAGTAAATTTTATATGTATACAAATTATTTTAAACTATTTAATTCATAAAATGTTAGTATGCCATTTTTCATTCAAAATTAATATGATAATTTTTTTTTGCTGTCAGATATTTTATTTTTCATTCATACAAACTATGGTATTTAAACAGTAGGCTTTGTTTTTACTGTCGGCAATTCTTCTTGTCGTCGATAATTTTGCTTTGTCGTTATGAAAATTCTTTGTTGTCATTTTTTCTTCTAACAAAATGAAATATAATTTTATCTTAGTAGGCGCATAAATGCTATAAATTTGTAATTTATGTTTGACAAATAAACATAAACAAGCAATCATTTATGAATGAAAACGGACATTTTTATTTTTTGCAAGTTTACATAATTTTTTATAAGCTGAATAATTTGTAGAAAAAACTTTATTTAGGAACTAATAATTATTATCTTTTAAATAAAATTATAATTTAAAAAAAATTATCTCATTAAATACCACTCTTCATTGAAATTTTTGTCTAAAATTTTTCAATTTTACTCATTAAATTATTTTTAAGCAACACTGCTCAATCAAACCACTATACTTAAACCACTCGTCCTTCGGACTCGTGGTTTATTGTGCGCTTTGATTCGCAGTGTTGCTAAATAATTTAATTCGTAAAATCAAAAAATTTTCGAAAAAATTTCAATGACTCGTGGTATTACAACCGACAATTCAACTCTCTAAAAAAAGTTTCAATAAGGTCCAATCAAAACGCTTCATTTACTATTTTTTAGCAAATCAAAACGATTTGTTTCGATTATTTTTTTCTGGTAGGAAGGAACAGCGAATATTTTCGAATATTTTCCGCCTACTTAATATATTAATTTAAAACCAAAATGCACATACAAAATTATGTGAAAATGCAATTTCCAAATAGTAAAAATGTCCGTTTTCATTCATAAATGATTGAATGTTTGTTTATTTGTTAAAAATAAATTACAAATTTATAACATTTATGCGCCTACTAAGATGAAATAATATTTAATTTTGTTTGACAACAAAGGCATATGTTGTATGAAATAATGTTACTATTTCTGTTCGTTAAATTGTCTGCTAAATACAACTCGTCATCAAATTATTAGTCGATTATTTTTCAACATTACCACTCATGCCATTTGAGGTCAAAAATTTCCCTCGTGCGCTACGCGCACTCGGGACCTCAAATGACATTCGTAATAATGATTATGAAAAATAATCGACTATTATTTGACGACTCGTTATATTATATATGAATATTTGTTTTTATTTATATTTAGTTATATATTTTTTGTACCCGTAGATGAATGTATAACATTCGAAACGCGTCGAATAAATATTATATACTAATTAAAGATTGTTTTGTGGAATTATTTTACAATAATTTATCAACATAAATTATTGTTTTAATCAAAATAATAGTTGGATATCTCGAAAGTGTCTGCGTTATTTGGTTTGTTAATTGCTGGCAAAGTAGTTATTTAATTGGTTAGGTGTGAAAGGGATTTGTGCCTATCTTTTACCCAAATTTTTTATGTTTCTCCAAAAGACTTTAGGTGGTAAGGTTGGGTCCAGTTTAAATTTCAGAAAGTTTGCTTTCGCTGAGCGTATTAAAAAAGTGGTAGTGTTACGAACCTGCTTAAATCTGTACCAGTTCTGGTCAGTTTTTGATTCTTTCCAACGTGTGTAAAGATAACTTTTGACAGCGATATGAATTTCGATGGTCTTATTGATCCAGGGTGGCTTTTTTGGTTTGATTTTCACTTTTTTCATTGGTATGCAAGCGTCAAACATGATATTAATATTGTTATTCACGACTTCAAGTTGCTCTGTAGAGGTTGTTAGATATCGCAAAGATTCCACGGGAGGGAGTTTGATAACCGGTTTGCTTGTTCGGAATCAAAATGTTTATAGTCTCTGTAATAAAAATACCGATCAGCCTTAGGGCAATCAACATTTATTGAGAAAAATATGAGATCGTGGTGAGAGCTACCTCCTAGGGATATTTGGTTGAAAAATGAGATCTCATTTTTATCAAGGACGATAAGATGGACAATAAGGCTCGGAACAGCATTTTGATTGGCAAAATGCGTTGCCTCACTCTTATTATAGATTGTCAGACCAAACAGTATTAGAGTATTAATATAATCGGCTGTTACTGCATTGGTAGGTTTCAGGTAATCCAAATTTAGATCACCAGATATGTAGATTTGTTCATACAAGCCAATGTGGCTAAACAGAAGTTGCAAGTCATCCACCGAAGATTTGAATTTATTATATGGTCTTCTAGGGCTACATATGGGGGGATTGTATATTACACAAATTATGCTCTTAGTGTTTGCATTCGAAATTTCGACAAATAGAAATTCGATGTCAGATTTTAACTTATTAACCAATAAGTTAGGGATGTTAATAATGCGATATTTAATATGCTTCTTTATGTAGATAGCCACGCCCCCGTAGCGCAGTGGGGGTTTAGTACGGTCTTTTCTGATTAGGTCGAAACCATCCATAGCAGCAAAGTTGTCGTTTATTTCATCATGCAAAAATGTTTCTGACAGACATGCAAAGTCAATGTATGAGTTCTGAATGGCCAATCTGAACTCGTCAATATTATTGGGGCGGCCTTGGATGTTGTAGTGACAGCCATTAAGGCGTTACATTTAAATAAACAAAAATCGTACATTGCATATGTTCACTTTGACGAATTGGGTTTTGTAAATTGTCGTTTGAAAAGATTAGATACTATAGTTTCCGCAAAAATTAACATTGTTGTGATGGTTTTATATTTTATTCCCTAGGGAGAAAAAGATGCAAAACGCTTCGGCAAATGAGGGACCTTATATGCAATTCGTGCAAACAATTTTTTTGATAACTTCAAATACTATATATAAACACGTTGATTACAAGTGATAGACAAAATAACGAGTATGTGCTCATAAATATACCTACGGTAGTATTTTATGATCATAGATTACTTCTGTTAAACCCTGATTAATGTGCATTAAATCACCATAAGAACCATAAACCATTTTCACATATGATTCCATCTAATTGAATAAAAAACAATTTTTGTTATCGTTTTATAGCTTTGATTAAAAAAGTACTATGTACTTTACTTAATTGGACGTTACAAAAATTCCTTATGTATTTTGAGCTTAAATCATTTATAATAGTTGTAGTTCAAGGATTAATTGCGTGATATGATCTTGATTATGATCTTGATGATGATATGATCTTAACTACATGCATAATTTAATTTATTGAATTCTATAAATTTCGTAGGAAAGGGTGGGATTGAATATTAAAAACGAAAATCTGGAATGTTCCTCTGTACTTGTACAATGCTTGAAGGTTTCGTTGAGTGATGAACTCCTCATAGATTTTTGTGCTTCTTATTGTTATTACATTATATTTTAATCAGTTCGAACTTTCATTTATTGCGGTGCGACCACATTATTTTTTTTAAATATGAAGTCATGTGTAATAGGAATTACAATATGAGTCACACCACAGAAACCATTTAAAACCTTTTCGGACAACAACGTGCGTGCTGAGGTGTTGATGAACGCAAACTTTTGTTTTAGTTTTTATTGCTTTTTGAAAGTATCGATGGCTAAAAAATAAATCAGGAACAAAACTAAAATTTGGTTGCCAATAATTCATTTACTGGCTTATTTGATGTTGTTGTTGCAGCGACGTGTTTGATGCTAATCCTCCATGTCTAGGTTCAGGAACTCTGCTACTGCCCTTAGGCGGTACCACAAATCTTCTTTCGTCAGGTTGGTTATATTTTCAGGACAATTGAATAGGTGGTCTACATCGTGTGGCGTGCCCTCTTATGCGGGACACTTGTCAATAATTTCAGGTTCAACTCTGCTCATGTAGTTGTTTAGAATGCGTGACCAACCGGATCTTAGTTTAGCTAGGATGTATCTGGTGCTACGGGGAATTTGGACCTCTTCGGCAGCGACTTTTGGTGGCTTTCTTTTTAGAACACGATTTGGAGTATAGTTTTTTTATTGCATTTTCAACCGTTTTGGTGTGGAGTGCTTTTAAGCCAGTTCTATATGTGGGTTCGTCGATGTTACCAGTAACCTCGCTATCTCTGACATCTTGCAGATGTCAGAGATAGCCAGGTTACTGGTAAGCATCTTGCTGTCTTCCTTATGTCTCTAGGTGGTTCGATCGTAGTTAAGGTGTCATTGAAAGGATGTTGCTCTTTGTGACATGCCAATAGATATTGTTTGGTCAGCATTTCATTACGTTACTTTCCTTGTGCAAGTGATCTCGGTTGACTATCAGGTGACATCCATCGGGTGAAATAGATATCCTCGCGCTACAGACTGGGTTACGCTAATAGTCTATTTCAACTTGGTAGCCAAACTTTTCATTTCGAACTCTTGGCTGTGATACAAAAAAAAAATAAATATGAACCAAAATCACAAGAACAACGGTACTTTTCAGCACCATAAGACAAAAAATATTGGACCTTCAGTCCGTATTTTGCAATTGAACATTGTAGGCATAAGCAGGTCAAAAACTGAACATTTACAAAAATTATTAAAAGATTACGACATCGACGTTGTAACTCTGCAAGAAACGCATGCAGCAGATGAAACGCAACTTACCTCTAGAGGAAACATTGTTGGTTATAAATTAATTAGTGCTATTTACCATCAATCATATGGATCTGCCACGTATGTTAAGTCAGAAATCCTGAACTGCACGCACGCACTTACATAGAGAGACAACGATATACATCTTATTGTTCTTGATATATCGGACACGAAAATTGTAAACGTATACAAGCCTCCAAATTATTTCACCACTGAGCAATATATGCTGGTGACTTCAATAGCCATCACACTCAGTGGTCCTACTCAAATAATAATACCAATGGCGTGCAACTGACCGACTTGGCGGATGATAACAACATGTTCCTGGTATATGATGCGAAAGACATGAAAACCTTTAGATCTGCAAGATGGCGAAGCGATTACAATCCCAACCTCTGTTTTTCCACAAAAAACGAACAACGTAACCCTATTCCAATACCTAGGGCTGTCTTACAAGGTTTTCCACGCTCTCAACATCGTCCAGTAATTCTTGAGGTAGGAATCCAAATCCCACTCGTTAACTCTACTCCTCAACCTAGATGGAATTTTAACAAAGCTGGCTGGGCTTAATATAAGTTGGAGTTGGGTGCAGTGATTCGCTGGATCCAACCCATTCCTAAAAATTACGATAGATTTGTTGGAGCCATCATCTCAACTGCAAAGAAATGCATCCTAAGAGGCTTTCGTGAAGAATATATTCCTGGCTGGAGTAGAGAGAGCGATATATTATATGAGGAGTACCTTAGTAGTGGTGAGGCAGGCGTGGCTGATGACTTAATATACTCACTGGACGCCGCGAGAAAACAAAAGTGGATTAACTGAAAACATTGATTTTTCCCATTCAAGCAGAGAAGCATAGAGTCTCCTTCGGAAACTGGGTGACTCAAACTCAATTACTCGCTAACTAAATTTTTTTCGAATGTCCTAGAAACCGGCAATCTACCAAAATATTTTAAGACTACGAAAGTGATAGCGATACTCAAGCCAGGCAAACTATCCAATGAACCAGGAAGCTATCGCCCGATTGTCCTTTTGAGCACCTGCTATAAATTGCTAGAACGGCTCATATACAATCGTATCGCACCGATATTGAATGAATGATCCCAGTCTAACAAGCTGGTTTTCGTCCCAATCGCAGTTGCACTGACCAACTGCTCGCTTTAACATCCTATATCGAAGCTGGGTATCAAAAACAACTAAAAACAGGCGCAGTATTCATCGATCTTACTGCAGCATATGACACGGTCTGGTGAATTGGGATTATATATAAGCTGTTCAATGCAATGCAATAGCTGTTCAAATAAATAGTTCCTGTAGTAGGTCTAAAATGCTTAACAATGGTTTGCCACAGGGTTCCGTCCTGGCGCCATTACTTTTTAATCTGTACATTCATGACATTTGGTTACGCTGATGATTGGACCCTGACCACTCAAAACAAAGACATGGGTGTCTTGGAAGATTTGCTCTCAACTGACCTGGCGATAATGAATGACTATTTTCGAACGTGGAGCTTATTTCCCAATCTAAGTAAAACCGAGAGCACCTGTTTCCACTTAAACAACAAACTGGCAAAACACGAATTATCAGTGTTATTTAACGGCACTGTTATTAAATACAATCAACAGCCAAAGTACCTGGGCATTACTCTCGATAGAACTCTTTCTTTTTAACTCCACCTAGAAAATACGTCAAAAAAACTTAAAACGAGAAACAATATATTTCACAAACTGGCAGGCTCGACATGGGGTGCTACTCCAGCTACCCTCCGCACAGCTGCTCTAAGTCTGGTTTACTCAGTGGCTGAGTATGGCGCACCAGTCTGGTCGAATAGCACACATACTCAAAAAGTGGACTGCCGCTGCATGCCACGATGCGTACTATAAGTGGTACTATCAGATCCACCCCTTTACCTTGGCTCCCTGTGTTAAGCAATATCGCTCCACCTGCACTCAGACGCTCGCATGCTCTCATGCGTGAACATAAAAAGGTAACCAACAACATCACGTTACCCTTGCACGAATATTACGGTGACCACACTCGTTGTCGATTGAAGTCAAGAAAGCCCACATAAAACTGCCAGCAACCTGCTGGCAACTAATTTTAATATCTTGGATGCCTGGGACACCTCCTGGCATCATTACAACACAACTGGCCTTTCTATTACTAACCCGACTTCTACCCAACCTGGTTTCGATTTGCCACCTGAGTCTACATTAAACCGAATAAGAACGAATCATGGACGTTGTGCTGATTCTTTCTACAAGTGGGGCATTTAAGAGTCCCTGAGTGTGACTGCGGCGCTCCACAACAAACCATAAAACACATTGCAACTGTGTGACCAATTCGACGGTATAATGGCAACATCTCAGACATCCATTTGGCAACTCCCGATGTAGTAGCATGGATAGACTCGCTCGATGTAAACATCTAATGTTCAAATGTACTGCCCAATGTTTAAATATTTTACTTTTTTACTAAAAGACGCGCAATCAAATCGATTCTAAGTTCACTTAATGTGTATCCATGTTTTGTTTTAAGTAGATTTCGTACAAGAGTCTACCTACTTTTAAGTTTAATTTTTAATGTCTCACAAACAAAAACCATACGCTAAATAAAATAAATTTAGAAGTGTCCAAACCCGGTTTCATACAAAACATTTCTCAAAACACATTAAAACACACACATCCCTAATAATTACAACTTTTGTGATAAGACGACATTTGATCTGCAACAATCTGATATTTTTCAACTGTTATATATTTCCCTATTTTGTAACTGTTTAAATCACGGCTATTAATCGTTTGATTTAAACCATGCCACCCCGTTGAGAGACGTTTATTTTAACCGTCTTTTTTAATAAATTCTCTTTTACAACTAATTATATTTATTTTTCATTTACAGGCAGAGAAAAACATTTTAAACAAAAAGTTAGATCACGAATACGCTCCAATTGGTGGACTATCGGATTTTAGTAAATTAAGTGTCCAATTAGCTTATGGTGAATGTCATCAAGTTGTCCAATGTGAACAAGTAGCTGCAGTTCAAGTAAGAAAAATAAAATAAAGCAACAAGGACCAATAATTAAATTTGTTATGTTGTGTAGGGTATAAGTGGCACCGGATCATTACGTTTGGGAGGCGCATATCTTGAAAGATTTTTTCCGGGCAATAAAGAAATTTATCTACCAACACCGACATGGGGAAATCATATTCCACTTTTCAAAGATTCTGGATTGTCGGTTAAACATTATAAATACTATGATCCAAAAACATGCGGGATTGATTTCGACGGACTTTGTTGTGATCTACAGGTAAAATAATGGAGCAAGAAGCTTTCTTCACATACACTACTAAAATATGTATTTTTAATTTATTTCAAAACAGAATATACCAGAAAAATCAATAATTCTTTTGCACGCATGTGCACACAATCCAACCGGTGTCGATCCAACTGCAGAGCAATGGGCTGAGTTGTCGTGTTTAATCAAAAAACGCAATTTATTCCCATTCTTTGATATGGCTTACCAAGGCTTTGCCAGTGGTGATGTTGATTGTGATGCATTAGCAATCAGAACTTTCGTTGATGATGGTCATCAAATTTTATTAGCACAAAGTTATGCTAAAAATATGGGTATTTATTCTATTATATACAGGCTGTGGTTCAAAATACTGATGAAATTGAAACTTTGAGGTTATTCCAAAAAAAATAAATTCATTTAATTTATTTCTGCCGAAATTCAATTTCATTTGAGAAATGAGCTACGGAAATCGTTTGATCTACTTAACATGTGGTAGCCAAATATTTCAAAAACGTTAAACTATAATTTTTTTTAGGCTTATATGGGGAACGTGTTGGTTGTTTTTCTATCACTACAAAGGATAAAGAAGAAACTGATCGGGTTTTATCACAAGTCAAAATTTTAATTCGTCCAATGTACTCAAATCCTCCAATTCATGGTGCACGTATTATGACCGAAATTTTATCGAATCCTGACTTAAAAACAGAATGGTTAGCTAATGTTAAACTAATGGCAGATCGAATAATTTCAGTTCGTGCACAATTAAAAGAAAACTTGGAAAAACTAGGCTCATCTAAAAGCTGGAAACATATAACCGATCAAATTGGAATGTTTTGTTATACAGGAATGACACCAGAACAAACTCAACGTATAATAAAAGAATTTAGCGTCTACTTAACTAAAGATGGTCGTATTTCAATGGCTGGTGTTACATCGAAAAATGTTCAATATCTTGCGGAAGCTATGCATGCTGTTACTAAATAAATTTGTCTAATCATTGTTTTGCATTTAAGTAGGTCTAATTGCATTTAACCAACGTTGCACTTATATTTTAAACAATATCATTCTATTATTTAAATATACGAATTATATACACGTGTAAACGTGAAAAACTATTATTTTTGGAAACGAAACAGAAAACTAATTTATTTTTGTTAAATAAAATGTTAATAAAATTATACATACAGCACTTTCTAGTCTTTAATGAAAGAATTTTTGTATTATTTGTTCCTCAACTCGATCCAAATATGAAACAATTTTAATTGAATATTTTAAAATTTTATTTTTCTAAGCAATTTTTCGTTATTTAATAAAACTTTATAGTCTATGTCTTCATATTAGATTAGTATTCTAAATTTTATTTTTATAATTTCCAAAATAATTATGCCGCTTTTTCTTTATTATAAATAAAATATAAATATTTTGAAAAACAAAACAATTAATACTAATTCCAATATCTATGTTTTACTGTAACGATATCTCATTTTATCAGGAGGTTCACAATATTCCTTAACAATTAATTTACACAGGAATACATGAAAAACTATAATTATTGCACAAATTGATACCCAAAATAATGTTGGTAATCCGCCTAAATGATGACCATGTTTATGTAAAGCGATTACATGATGTTCATGAGCTGGAGCTTCATTAACATCTTTAACATGAATAACGTGATGTAATTCTTCTATATGTTGTCTGTCAGATGTTATATATAATATAGCTGTTAATGGTTCGGTTAGTTTTACAGGAAAGGTTTTCTTTTGTTGTCTGGAAAACAAAAATACATTGTAACGTTATAATATAAAGTCAATATTAGCTACAATAACCAATATTTTTTAAACTTCAGAAGACATTTAGTCGTTAGTAGTAGTTAATATATTAACCAAATAATCGAAACTAAGTTTACACTATGGACAAAATTGTAGTATTGAAAGTTTTTAAAAGCTATTTTGGCGTAATTGAATTTAAATGAATTTGTGTCAGTAAATGAAGTTGTGGTTACAAAATTAAAAATTGTATAAAATCTTGAACGAATAAATTAGTAACATAAAGTTTATACGTTGTTTTTAATTTTCCAATCTAGACCAATCCGAATCAAAAATCAATGCTTAAAAACCGATGTCAGAAGTGGGATCTCAAAAGTTAATAACGTTAGAATACATTTTGCGACAATTGTTTTTAAAAACAGATTTAAGACTCTAAATAGAACCAAAAGCCGAAGCTCATTAAAACAGTTGGTTTTCAAACAGAAAACGATTGTACTTATGCAAAGGATTTGACTTACCCAAGTTGCACCGGTTCATCAAGACATCCAGCATCACAACCGAAATATGTCCCATCACTTCGATCTAATGCCACATACATAACAGCTTTATTATCATCTGTTACCGAAACCGTTATATTAACATGTGTCATATTTCCATAATTCAACCGACGAAAAACATAATCACGATGTAAAAATTTCGGATGAATATTAAATTCTAAATGTTGATTACTGAAACGAAAACCACCAAAACTTAAGACCATTGCTTGTATAACACCACTTGCACCCGCTTTAATTAAATTATGACAGCCCTGTTTTTCAAGGGTCAACATCCAAGATGAAACAACATTATTCAATGATTCTAACGAATTCATATCCTTCCATAAATTTTCGGCTTGTAACGTATGATAACTATCGTAACAACCTTCGGCGTAATTTAATGCACGAGCAATATCTGATTTTTTTTTTGGGCTTATGAAATCTTCATATTCATAAGATCGTACTTGAGATAATGCAGCATACACAGTTGCATTGATTTTATCGCCGTTTAATGAATTTTCTGCACGTGATGTAGATATCCGAAACCCGGTTGCCCATAAACTATTCCATACTTTACTATGTTGACGACGAAAATTGTAATACATATTACCGAGCTCTTCGTGTTCGGCTTCCTGTAAAGCTTTTTTCATTGCATCAATAGCATTTTTTTCGGTTAGGTCCTTTTTTAATCCATATTCTTCTTTTGATATTAACTCAGAATAGTAAATTGTTAACAGTAATTCCAATTTAGTTTTACCACGTTTCTTTAAAGTAAGTGTTCTAGGTATTAAACGTGATACAACTGAAACGGCACGAACGTATTGCTTAGGGCTTTCCACTGTTACCATGCCTGTTACTACTTGATATTCAAGGATAGAGGAACCATGTTGTAATCTACAATAAAATAAGCCTATAGTAGTAAAATTTTATATTCATTTAGAAAAAGGAACTAACTTTATTTGTTGTGTAATCGCTGTCGGCCAGTCTGATATTCTAGGCAACACTAAATCAACATCCATTAACTGATTATTTGTGTTTGTTATTTCAATTTCTTGAACAAATACAGATGGCATATTTCTATGTGCGTAATACTGATATGCAACGAACAAATTTTCTTCAAAACATTGAAATCTACAACAAAAATAAATCAATTGGTTCTTTCGTTTAAACTAATTTTAAATGTTACCTGTGGACAATTCCAGAAATATATTCAACAACTGTTGATTCTTTAAATTCTTTATTTTTTGTTGATATCGAAACAATTGGATGGAAATATAAAGGGAGCTGAAGTGCTCTTCCACTTTTTATATTTAAATGTGCGTCTTCGTTAATTTCTAAGCCGAGTATACCATTGCCTACATACGGAATGTAATCTTTTTCTTCGTCAAACGGTGCAACCAAAGGTGGTTTGTGTCGAATATTTGCATCAAACTCATAATTTTGTAGATAAAATGGTGTTAATCTATCGTCCATGCAACGAAGAATTGGATCTGTAAAGAAATGTTCCAAAATAAAGCTTAATGAAATAACTGTTTCCAGGTTTACCTTTAACATTTTGTGGACTATGAAAAAACCAACGTAAGATGGATGGACTAATATAAAGTATAACTACAATAATACATAACAATAATAAAACTATTTTACGATATGACAAATTTCCATCAAATATTCTTTTAAATTTACGAGCTATTTCACCAGCGTCAATTTTATTTTTCATTTTATTTATGCATCGATAATATTGAAAATTGTGTTATACTTTTTTTTTATTATTAATAACAAAAGGTTCGTATGCCGCTGATATGGTTAATTTGACATAACAATGTCACATTGGAATTGACATATAGTTTATTTTTGTTTAAGTGCAAAGGCACATAGTGAACTAATTTTAAATAATTCACTATAGTTTTGATAACTAAATAGATAATCAATTTTGTTTTTAATAAAACTATATTATTTTAAAACTGTTATACAAAAAACTGTTAGAAAAATTTGTATAGCCCTAGACATGAATGCTTTGGTATGAACGCGTCCATTTAAACATTTGACATAATAAACATTAATGGCCGCTTTGACGTACAAATTTGTGCGAAAAATATTTTTTTAAACAATAATATTAAGTTACTGATTATGTTGAATTGAAAACAAATAATATTCAAAATATTGGAATTAAAATGTGGCCAATACTGTTGGACATGACACGAGATGAATGTCGTGGCATATTAAGACGCTTAGGTAAAATAAGGAATTGGGAATTCTTACTGAAAATAGTTTGAGATTTATTTTGTTCTTTTATTTATAGAATTGGAAGCTTATTCGAATTTAATAAGTTCGTTTCGTGCACAAGGAAGCCTGAGTGATAGTAAAGTTAAAATTTTAGAAGATTTGAGAAAAGTATTGCATATTTCAATTGATAGACATAGAGCAGAAGCGCGAAGAGTATCAAATGATGAACAGCTTTGCACAATAGCGGAAGCGTAAGAATTTATAATTACAGTGTGAATTGCGTAATTTTATTTTTTGATGTTTATAGGTTGTATGGTCCGAATACAAATTATGAATGGAATAAAGAGGGCAGGCGACCATTTCCTTTATTACCTCGGAGTGCTGCTTACACAGCATTAGATGTTGTTGCAGAAGAGGCAAATGAACTTGCAGTTAAGCAAAACTTACAATTGCCACATCCTTCCGAAACAAGACGACCAAATACTACTCCGTCTGAAATAGATGCTAACAAAAATGTTGTTCTTAAGGATCCCGTAATATATTTTTATCATTTTTATTAATACAAAGTTAACAAATTATTTTTTGGTTTTTAATTGTTGAAGGTTGCAGATAAAGTTAATTTAAAGCGAACATTATCATCAAATAAAGATAACTCTTCAATGCCATACAATAAAAAGCGTGGGGATATACAACAATCAACACAAATGTTACCACCAAATACAACGCATTTACTTCAAAATCCAATTCACACAAATACTCGGATACAGCAATTATATCATACGCACAGCAAAACACAATCACGACATAAAAAGGCAAATCAATCGAAACGTGGAAAACGAAGAACCTCGTTAGGGCGAGTAGATAAACCGGAAAGAAAAATAAAGGAGAAGCTAATGGCAACGCCACCAGTAAAAGTAGAATATGATTCTGTTCTCAAAGCGATAAATATTGAAGTGCCATCATCAAATGCATCCCCGTTGCAATCTCCAACGCAAACTGTAATGAGTTTTTCAGGAATTGGAGATTGTCTACCTAACTTCACGCCACAAATTGCGACATCGAAAAAAGATATTGCATCAAATCTAAATCGATTAAATTTAAATACATCACAAAATCTTAGTACAACGTATCACATAACTTCGGGTATTGATACAAATATTTTAAAGAATCAAAATCTATCACACACGATGGTAAAACCTATGCAACCGTCTATCAAAATGATACCATCGATAAATTTTAAAATACCGAGTAATATTTTACAGAAAAGTTTAAGTGGGAAAGTAATCGATGGTACAACTCTTCCAATCGGCAGTAAAATAAACGTGCAATTACAACAAAATCCTCAAACAACAAAATCTGTGATTCCAACACCAACAACAATGTCATCACTTAATTTAAATCCATTATTGAATTCCCCACCAATTTCAATCTCATCAACATCGTCGAATGAACCAACGATAAAAATTCTAACAGCACAACCAACACCTCATGTATCTAAAATCGCCGTTGATTCATCTCTACACGGAAATATATCAAAAATAACAAAAGTAACACAAAAAATTAATCAAAGTGGAAGTAATAAATTGAATAAAGTACAAATAATAAGTCAACAAGTAATACAAAATCCGATTAAAACCAAAATCGGTGTTACAGCTCCGACTATAAAAATAGCTCCACAAAATAATATTCAATTGAAAACGTTACAAGCCAATAAAAATCAAATAAAATTAATTCCTTCAACAGCTGGAATAGGAAAAGTTGTTATCAAAACAGCAACTCCAACACACAAATTGAGTAATATTACTCCAATCAAAGCAACGCCATCCACTTCCACAACAAGTCTTGCGTCACCAACGATAACTACAACAGCATTATCAAATTTTACGAATATTCAAAAGGTACAGTTAATGCCGGTTAAGGGAAATGAAGGTGGTGGAAAATCAAATGTAATTTTAATGCAAAAAATAAATCAGGCAACAAATACGGTTCGAAATGTCAAAATATCCAATGAAATGAATAAACTTATATCAAATACCAAAAATTTGGTTACATCGAATAAAGGAACACAATTTAATCAGAATAACGTCATTGTTTTGGGCTTTACTGAAGAAAACGATAAGATCATAAATAAAAGCTTTGTTAAAAATTCTATTATAACAGAAGATACTCCTGTTGATATTGTACCAGAAATAAGTAATGATTTGATTATCAATGGTAGTCTTAACTCACCAAAATCATATTTTGGTACATCTAAAAAAAATGATAACATTGTCCCAAAAACTGTTGAAACAATAACCGATTGGGAGAACGAAGTGGATCAAGCCAACTTAAAAAATTCACCACCAAAATCACATCAACAAGAAAAAACTATTTCTAGAGGCTATAACGAAGGTTTAGAAAATGATACAGTTGAAGAACTGAATGATATGATTGTGGAAGATCATGATACTGAAATAATACAAATAAACGAAAATTGTAAAATGGAAGAAGATACTTTAGGTGAAAAATTATTATATGATCTTTCCCATACTGATGACGAAGATGATTTTATTGAAGAGGATCATACATATGAAGAAGAGGAGTATGAGGAGCTTGATGAAACTGAACAATATGAACAAACATTTGAAAAAAATGTGAATAATAATTCGGGAAACATATTTAATAGTACACGCTTGGTATCAACAGATGGTAGATATAAAAATTTAATTGAAAAACATCAAAGCAAAAAAGCTAGTAAAAAAGTCGAAGATGTAGAGAATCTAATGATTGAAATGCATGAATTGGATGAAAGTAGTAATCGGTGCTATAGAACAATGTCTTTTAATGAGCTTTTAAATGCCGATAAAACAATAGGTAAATATAATATATAACCAATTTTATTTTTTAATAAAATGTATTATATATCATCGCGGTGTTAAACGGTAATAACGCTTCTATATAATTTCGGTCGTCATTTCAATTTCATTCTTTTGCTGCAAATTCTAAGATGTTAAAGCGGTTAGATATTCATATATTGCAATACTGGAGCTACTCTCAACCGAAATTATGAGCACCTGGACCCTTTTCATTTTTGAACCCTGCTATATCACGTTTTCTATTCCCGGACTGGAATCTATAGGTGATTGTGGTGGATGTATTGAACAGTTCTTTGCATGCATTGTTGTTGCTTAGTAGGTTTAGACGAACAAGTAGTCGTTGTGGGGTTTCACTTGTAAAAAGTTGGTGGATTTTGAGATAATCTTATTCAGCCATTTACATCCAGTTGCAACGTACAATGGAGAACCTGTGTAGACATCATACCTGTTCGACATACCTGTGCCATATTCTTTAGCTAGTGCCGACCACAGGTTTCAGTACTTTGTAGCGAGTTTGTAGTTTACTGCAAAATTGCGTGGGGTAGACCATAGGCCTCTCAAACTCCACCAACATATGGGCATGGATTGTTCAAACAGGAATAAAAATTTATTTCACATTCGTAAATGCTTACTAATTAATAAATTTTGGTAAATTCTTTACACTTTTAACTTATTGTAGTACAATTATAGATTGGAATCATAGCAGCAGCGTTGAACCGTAGTCTTTTAGCGTGGTTTATTCAACAGAGTCATTTTGTCTCATCTGGAATTAGTAACCTATGCGGTTTGCCCTGATATGATTGTTTTTATTCTTTAGTTTTTTAAAATCCAGTCCCTAACCTCATAGGATAATAGCTTATAATATTCAGACATTAACTTGTGTTTTTTGGATAATTGCTACAATTTTTTAGTATATTTCAATTTTTTTTTTAAATAATTTCCAGTTTCATCAGATATAAGAGAAATCACTAACGGCAATACTGGTAGTGAATAAATCAATTTCAATAAATATAAAATAAAACATAAATTTGTTGTGTACTAAAAATTTTTTTTAAATTTAAATCATATTTATAAGAACAGGATAAAAACTGTAAAATAATTTTAATATTTAAATTAATGTTTTTATTTTTAGATTGTATAAACAAAAAAAATTACTACTTATTGTATATTATTATAAATTAAAATATTTAAAAATTTCAATTTTAAAATAAAATTAAAAAAAAAAAATAATTCATTGACTGAGTTTTGAAGATCATCTTTCACTAGATTTTAGTGATCAGTTTTTTAAAATAATTTTATGTATATTATGAATCTAAATATTTATGTGATAACGACTTAAAGATGATTCGATATACTAAAAACAAAATTCGTAGGTTTTATTCGTATCTAAAAATAAAAGAAATTTTGTTTTATTTTAGAAAAACAAAACATTTTTTTCGGTGTTATATACATATATGTACGTATGTATATTTTTATTTTGACAAATATTAAATTATATGCATATAATAAAAACTAAATTAAGATATGTTTTTTATATCTTAAATATTTTTTAAAAGATATTAATGTAAATATTATGTTTATTTATAAGACCATATATTTGTAAATTTGGTTTAGTATAAATTTTAAATAAAATAAAATAGTTTAGAGTAAATTTCGTGTAACACGATAGTTGCTTAATCTTATACATTGATATTTTCAATTTTTTTCTTACACAAGATCTAAAGGTTATATCATAACAAAACAGATCGTAGCAGAGAAGAGAAGTCACAAAATTGATCATGCAAGTCTGTGTTACCTGGGTAACGCAAACAAAATTAAAAAGTAAAATTTATTAAAGTATAGAAAAATTAGATGTATCTCATACATACATAAAAACCTTTTAAGGCCTAGATCTTACAACAACATGAGTTCTAAGGTGTTGATAGACGCAACATTTTTTTGGTTTTATGTTCACTCAGCTCGAATGTGGGCGTTCCAAAATAAATTTCGTCTATGAGCCAATGCTGGACACGTACAAAGTAGATGGAAAACTGTTTCCTCTTCCGCTCCTAATCCCTACAGCTTCTGCAGAAGTCATTGATTGAAGGCTAAGTATTTTTGCGATCTTGCCATGGATTAAATGAGCAGTGACGACTCGTACTCTTTTAAAAAATTTTAATTGTTACATAAACCTCTGGTATCGACAACAGATTCATTGAATATTCCGTAAAAAAATTAATTTCATTTTTAATAACAGAAAGGGTATAACATAGCGTTTTAAGAGTTTCCCACACTAACTGCACTTCCCCCACTCGTACCAAAGAACCAATATCCTACATTCGCACGGATATCAGTTCTTTGGAGCAGGTCTAGATTGGGCAGATTTGCTTGCTTATCCTGCAGGAGCAGAGGTTTGACCATCGGTTACGCAGCCAGTATTGTCATAAGTTACTTGTTTGTGAGAGGTGAGTCAGGAGTATCCTTTTCGGTTAAAAGATTCGGTTCAGTCCCTTTTCTAGCAAGTGCGTGCGATGTACATTTGCTCCTAACGCCACTGTGACCCGGCGCCCAAATAACTCCTAACCCACATTTTTGGACCACGTCAATCTTATTCGCATTCGCTCCTTCAACGTAGTCGGAAATTTACCCAACACGTATTGGGACATCATCAAAGTAGGCCGTTACATAAAAAATAATACATGAAATTTATCAAACACTAAATATGGAATTTAAAGTTAACAATCTTGGTGAAATAAGTCATTCTATTTGGAAACCGAAATAACTCGAGATTCGTGTGGCAATTTCAAAATAAATCAACAGTTCGAGATATTAATTTTCAAAACTCAAAGTACAGTTTAATTCCATTAAGATTATGAGACAACTAAGTTTAGGCAGAAAACAAAACTGATAGGAAGCCTAACTGCGGTTACATTTTTAAGTTGTATGGTTCAACAAGAAGTTGGTGCTGCCGATAACAAACTGGTGTCTCGTTATCGTCAACAAAGGTTGAATTTACTCCATTATACAAGAAGCATGTAAAGAGCTTATTAAGATTCATGCCTTGTGGTTGATTTTAATATAAAGTTAATGCTACCTACCATCGCATATACAGAGAATCAGAGCTGTTTAGCAATTCTACAAAGGAAAAACTTATCGAGCAGTTCAGAAGTTTTGCCGGGGTTTGCAAGGAAAAAACTTTAAATAATTACAAATATTCTTCTAATCTTCTTCTCAAGATAAACGGGTCTACGCACCAGAAGCACTCGGAATCCAATTCTGGTCAAGGACCATCAAAACCATTTCGACAAAAGGTACAAATCCGATCCGACGCTCCATTTTTGGGTAAAGAAGCAGTTGTCACTGACCTCGCTGCTTCCAATACTCGTCATGCCTGGTTTTGAAAGAAATCCTGGACCAACTAAAACACGACGTTGTAAAATTTTTAAAAACATTTTAAGTCTAAACACAACAACCATCCAGTGTAACACTTGTAAGGAATGATGTCACCTCAAGAACAGCTCAGGTGACACATAAGCAATGGACCCAAAACTATATAGCGCGATGTTGTCAAACATCAGGCCAACACACCAACACAAGCTCACAGCAGAACACAATGCGAATGAACACGCAACCGGAAACCCTGAGTGTTGTGAAAATTATGCAAATAAATTTCAACGGTCTCTCGTCTAGCATTTCTTTCAAGCTGAGAGAGACTATCCTTAATATCGCTTGGTCTACGTCCGAGAAGCGCAATATCATCTGCATAGCCAAGAGTTTGACTAGATTTGTTAAATATACAGTTTTGTGTCTGAATTCGGCTTTTTCTTATCGCGTACTCAAGCGCCAAATTAAACAGTACGGGCACGAGTGCATCACCTTGTCGAACACCTGATGTTATATCAAAAGAGTCAGAAACTGACCCTTCGCCGTGCAGACCAGAGGTTATCGCGGATGATGCTATCATATGCTTGCTTGAAATCAACGTAGAGCTGGCGAATGCTAATGTTGTACTCCCAACATTTTTCCAGAATTATCCTTAAGGACCGGTTGGGACGAAAACCACACTGAACACTGATAATCACCGATGATAAATTCGGCGAACGGGATGAGTCGAGCAAGTACGACAGTAGCTAGTATTTTATATGCATTGTTCAACAGTGCGATGCCACGATAATTCGCACACTTTAGGCGGTCACCTGTTTTATGTAGCGGAACAATGAGAGCTGTTTTCCATTCAGTAGGTAGTTCTTGGTCCCAGATTCCAAGATTCAGATCATATATACGTGAGACCAGAGCTGGTCCTCCATTTTTAAATAGTTCTGCAGGGATTCCATCGATACCAGGTGATTTACCATTTTTTTAGTTTTTGATGGCAGCTTCTACTTCTTCTCTTGTTGGGTAAGGGACAAAAATCTCCTCACTTGACGGAGTAATTGCTCGAATAGGATGAACTTCATTCGTCCTATTCAGAAGGTCTTGAAAGTGGGATCGCCATACTGCCAGCACATCACGTTCGTTTGTTGTAAGCTCGATGTTTCCATTTTTGATGGCTGTGGAACTTGGGTGTCAGATTCCGTACATTGGCAAAGCATTCTTTCGAATTTCCATTAATTGCATGTTGGTTGATGTTTTCGACACAGCTCTTCAGGTGTTCGCGTTTTCTGGCGCATAGATAATCAGTTTGGGACCTTCTGGTGTTCCTTGTTAACCATTTTTCTCGCAGTTTTTGTTTGTGCTCAACGCTTTCGCGGCACTCGTCATCAAACCATTCGTTACGTGATTTCGGTGGTCGTTTTCCGATTGTAGTTTGTGCTGCGGATATAATGGTTGATTGAAGCGCTTGCCATTCTTCTTGTATGTTTAGTGGCATCTCAGACGGGATGTCGTGCTCTTATATGCTTTGCGTTACAATTTCCTGATATCTATTCAGTAGGGTGACCATTTTTTTTCTAAGTGAAATCAGTACAAAATTTTAAAAGTTAAAATATGTACTATCCTTAGTCTCACCTAATTCCTATGTCTCTTCTAAGTCGAAAGGTAAATGTGTAAAGCGAAGTAGAAAAACCTGGTTTTCATTTTTTAGCAGTTTTAAGGAAATTCTGTTAAGTTGAGACCAACACCAGTAGTTTGTAAAATACAAACTGCAACTACTACAACTTTCCGCCACGATTGCTTGGGAAAACACAGGGTTAGAATTTTGATATATATTTTTCGTGTGTAACTGCCACAATTTAAAAATAAAAGCATTTTTTTTTCAAGTCATTTTTATTACAAGTTCATACCAAACGATGACTCGAATAGCTTTATTTCGATATTTAAATTGGAACTTAAATTAAAATTTAACAATTTTCTTAAAAATCAGTACTTTCAGTACATAATTTTAGAAATCAGTAAAAATCAGTACCGCATATGTCTATCAGTACAGAAGCTAGAAAATCAGTACTGTACTGATAAAATCAGTACGAATGGTCACTCTACTATTCAGGGTTTCCGAATGTTTAAATGCTTCGACATTTCAGCGTACGGTCCCCGACCAACATTTTGTGAACGTCGTTTACATGCGAACGTCTTTTGCGATCGTTCACAGCGCGAGCTATGTGTGAAAATAACTTTGCTTTTATAGTGATCTATTTGTTATCTTTTTGCTGTATGTGTTTTTGTTGTGTCATATTTCATGCTGTATGTAATGTGTCATAACGATTTGAAGTGTATAAGCTCTCTAGTGAAAATGTCATAGTTAATAGTCCATGCAAATAATGTGGTAAGAAGAATAACCTATAAATTATGAATATTATTTAGAAATTAGAAATTCAACAACATTAACCGGCATAAATTGAGAAGTTTTTGTCCATGACTTAATTATATTATATTCTTGAATGTTCTACAGGCTAGTAGTTTTTCAAAGATTTTATATTTCTTATTAACTTTCATATTAATTAACAACTTATTTGAGTATAATTTGAATGAAATTATGAATTATTTTAATTTTATTATTGTATTATATTTATGTTTATATGGTAATATATTTATTTATATTTATGTTTAGTGAAATAAAATTTGGTATTTTTGTTACTGCATTAACCAATTTTGTTTTATTTTTGCTAGTCAATACCAAATTATTTAGGCTGTACGACCTGTCAGCGTTCACTTCCAAACCAATAACAATGCGACCTACCAGTGGTCGATCTCAAACCATTCCCATGCGACCTGCAAGCGTTTGATCACAACGCGTTAATCTGTGACCTAACAGCGATCGATCACAGGATATTCACGTGTGCTGATTGCCAAACGTACACGTGTTACTTATTGGCGTTCAAAAATAGTGAACGCTCGGAGATTGCTTCAGTTTACGTTATGTTAACGTTCGCAGAGCATACAATGAGAACATTCACATGTGATATTCACAAAGTCGTCGGGACGATCACATTACCGCTATCAAAACGTTCGCAAAAGTCCCAAATGTTTGCCGGGGTCGTTTTGGCTTGTCTATTAAATGTAGATAACCTTGCACTTGTACTTAAAGATGACAAGCATATGATCGGTGCCCATATCAGCACCTCTATATGATCGAACGTCAGTTACACTTGTAGACTCTTAGAAATCATGACATGATCGATTTGATTTTTAGTTCTTCCATCGTTTGATTTCCACGTTGCTTTGTGGATTCTCTTATGAGGAAGGAAAGTACTAGAAATTACTAGATCATACATCACGGTCAGCTTAGCTGCGCGAAAGCCGTTATTGTTACTGGTATTGTAAAATATTGAGGATAATTAATTTATGTTATAAATAAAACAATGTTTGCACGCTAAATCAATATTTACGAATGACGCATCTTTATTCATATTCGATATAAAATATAAAAATGTACTAAACTTTAGTACCCTACGGTTATACAATACATATCTCGATGAGAGTTTTAGATTTCATTTATTTAATACGGTACACCCCATTAAATACATCCCAGAGCTCCCTTCTAAAGTTTAAAATACATAAAGAAGAAAATTAAAATATTACAAGTTTAATCTATTTAGAGCTTTCCTGTTTCTAACTGAACGTACATTCACTTCGGTTTCTTTAAGTAATTCCGATAAATCACCGTAATCAAAATGTTTATCTGTGAAGGTTCCGACATGATTCTGAACCTTTTGATCAACTGTAGGTCCAATTAGCTCAGGAATACCGTCAATATTAATATTTGAATCAAGACGTTTTAATTTGACTAATTCATAACTGATTGCAATTTCTTTTGCCCTGTTATCTGCCATATTTGATTTTGTACATGCCAAAATTTGGTCAATATCACGCTTTATTTTTCTGCCATTTTGCCCAGAATTTTAATAATTTTGGCTGATATCCAACCCTTTTTGTTTGGATTTGTGTTATAATCCCTGACCATAACTATTTCATTATCATTAAACAGCTACATCACGCTTTCCCTTAAAATATTTGACTTGATTAGATAAACTTTTGTCGATCATATCACTAACATTTTTATTTAACGAATTTTCGTTGGTGAAGATGTTGATTGTTGGAGGTCTAATTAAATCGAATCTTGTTTTGAATGATCTTCCGATTTCCGAACATAACTTTCGAAGGTGGTTCTCCTGTTGAAAAATGAACGGCGAGTCTATAATCAAATACATATCTTCGAACAATAGCATCAACGCTTTGTAATTCAGAATAATTTTTCAGGTGTGTTACTGCTGCAATCAGTCCTTTCTTAAAACTGCGAACTGAATTTTCTGCAGCCCCGTTTGAAGCAGGATGCCCGGGAGGCATGGCTATAAATTTAATACCGTTAAGATTTACGAAATTTGAAAAATGTATTGAAGTAAATTGAGTACCGCAATCTGACACAATAACATAAGGTAAACCAAAACGAGCGAATAGTTCTCTTAATTTAGATATAGAAAATTCAGCTGTAATGTCTTTTGTTCAGTGATAATGAAAAAATAATTTCCATCCTTCGACCCAGCATAATCAACGTGAATTCGGGACCAGATTTTCTGTGTATTTTTCCATGGAATTAATTCACATTTTGCTGGTTCACATCTGACAGACAAACAAGCGCTGCATCCTCTAATTAAATTTTCGATATCTTTGTCTCAACGATGCCCATGTGAGATGCATGAATGCTATTTAACATGTTTTGCCGTAATACCATTGGTATGATGATTCTATAACCCCACATAACAATTTCCGCTTCAATAGCTAATTCACTGAAGCGAATTCTATATGGTTTAAAAATTTCACTATCGAGTTCGTATAAATTGTTTGTTTTTATCGCGAGAAAAACTTTTGATAAAATTTCGTCCTTGGCTGTTTCAGTTTTGATTAATTCATAATCAATTTGAATGAATTTGTCATGAATAAAATTTATGTAATTTTTTCAACGCTGGAATTTTCTATAGTTTCTACAGGCAAACGTGAAAATGCATCGGCAACATTGTCTTTGCCCTTTACATATTGTAATTCATATTTGAAATGCGACAGAAACACGGCCCAACGCTGGATACGGCTAGCAGCCATTTGTGGAACTCCACAGCTTTCACCAAATAGACCCAGCAAAGGTCTGTTGTCCGTTTTAATGATGAAATCGACTGCCGCTAGGTATTGATAAAATTTTGTCACAGCAAATATAATCGCCAAACCCTCTTTCTCGATTACACTATAATTTAATTCACTTTTACTCAAGGTACGACTGCAAAAAGTGATCGGTTTCTCTTCACCACTTAGTAACATGTGAGAAATTACTCCGGAGATACCGTATTTTTGCAGTAATCGATAAATTGGATTCATTTTCTAAGATAAATTGGGTAAAAATTTTGCATAATAATTGACAAGACCGCAAAACGCTCTTGTCTCCGTTATGCTTGTTGGAATTTTTGAACTAACGACTGTATCAATTCTTTCTGTAGTCTTTAGACTTTAGATCTTTAGAAACGACATGTCCTAAAAAATTTATTTCGTTTTGGAAAAATACACATTTCAATTTTCGAAGTTTTAACCCCGCATCTGATAGTCGCTGACAAACTAAATCAAGATTTTTTAAATGTTCTTCGGTTGTGCTGCCCGTAACAACCACAGCATCTAAAAGTATTGCTACTCCCGGTATTCCCAATAAGAGCATCTCCATTTCGCCCTGAAAAATTCCGGTCGCCGGTCGGATGCCATACGGTAATCTATTTACTTGAAAAACCCCGCGATTGGTACTCCATGTTACTAATTTTCGCGATTCATCATCCAGTTCCGGCTGATTATATGCGCATTCTAAATCTAATTCAGAAAAATGTATACCGCCTTGTAAACTATTGAAAAGTTCTTCGCGCGCGGCGCGGCAAAGGATGTTTATTATCGACCAAAAATTTATTTATTGTTACCTTATAATCTGCGCAAAGACGTATTCTCCCGTCAGGTTTTAACACAGGAACTAACGGTGACTCGCTTGTCTCAACTGGAGTTATAACGCCAATATCATGTAAACGCATTAATTCATTATCTACTTGCTGTTTGAATGCGTAAGGCACTTGTCGCGGTTTAAAGAATTTAGGTGTAGATCCCGGAATTAATTCTAAATGTATTTTATGATATTGGAATCTCCCCAATAAATACGTCCCAGGTGCCCATTTTTAAATCGTAGTCCGGGTACAGTTTCCGAGGTCTTTCTTGAAATGAGTCCGAGATAATCCGAAGCCAGTGTACAGAATTTATGATAAATAACGGAAATGGAGTGTTAGCCTTTCGTCCAACCCAAATTTTCGTGAATGGCTTTGTTCTGTATCTGAAGGTCACCAGAAACAACCTTTTTACACGTTTATATAGCGAGCCGTTTGATCCAAGACAGACGCCTGCTCCAAGCCGCCCCCTGCTTAAACTGTCCCATTAGAAAAGGTACAATCCTATAAAATATTGATGAAAACTAGATAGGAAAAGGACGATTTTAATGGGATCAACCGAGAAAATTCTTTAAATATTTAAATATCAGAATTTTCCTAATGAAATATTTTTATAGGAATGAACGTAAATGAAAAGGAAAATAAGACTTAGACAATTTTTTTCTTACGACAAGATTCCTTAATAGGATTCTTTATAGTTTTAAAGGAAGACATTGAAACAGTTTCAACGGGAAATAGATAATTTGTAAAGGAAAATAAAACTTAGAAAATTGTTTTGTTACGACAAGATTTCCCAATAGGATTAATATAACTTTATAGAAAGACATTGAGATAGTTTCAATAGGAAATGTGTAATTTCTAGTTTCTACAGGAACACACGACTTTAAAAAATTATAATTTCACGAAGCATTTTTCATGGACAATTCTTACAGGAAAATACGACTGAAATTCTTCTTATGTCTGGTTAAAATTCACTAGAGTGTTATCCATTTAGAAACATATAATAAAATCGTTTTATGTGTTTTAGTTATCGCTTCTCCGCTGAAAGACTATAAAGATAGTGATTAAGGTTGTATATGTTTATTTTATTTCAATTTATTATTATTTAATAGGAAATTTGAAGATTTTATAAATTCCCATTAAAACACAGTCAATCCCATTAAGAATTGAAAAGTTTTCCATATGAAATTCTAAGACTACAAAACTTCCTTTAAAATGTGTTTATTCCTATTATAAAGTCAAGTAGGATTCTTTATTATTTAATAAAAAATTTGACGGTTGCAGAAAATTCAATCCCATTGAAGAATTTATAATCCTATAAAAATGTTTTCATTTCAATTAAAAGGATTCAATATATTTCTATAATAGGATTCAATCGATTTCAAAAGGAAAAAAAATTATTTAATAGGATTTTATAGGAAATTTCCGATGCAATTTTCCCATTAAATTTTGTTTTTCAATAGGATAGTTTAAGCAGGGCACTGACGGCCGCTTGAGTTGCATTGGTTTTATGGAGCCAATGACTCGCCATGGTGCAGAAACATTGAGTATAAGCAGTATTTACTCTGCTCTTCTCAACTACACCAAATTCTGCTAGCGTTACCCAGGTAGCACGGCGTGAACGTAGAATTTGGGTTTTTCGCTACCCCGATCTATGATTAGTGATATATAATATCTGTGACTATAAAATTATAAAACTGGATAGAGAAAAGGACAAAGGTGGTGGCCTTGCCTTTGTTATTCACAAAACCGTTATCTACCGTACAACCACATTAACTGGAGTAATAGGAAATGATAAACACCTAGAAAAACTGGGTTTTATATTAAAATCCGGAAACACGGAGATAATTCTAACCAATATTTATATTCCCTTATATTTAGGTTATGAACCTTCCATCGAACGTTTATTTTATATAAAAGACTCTGATCCTCGGGGATGTAAATGCACACCTTGATATATGGCACTCACACCTGAATACTGATTCACGAGGTGAAAACATTGCTGATCAAATTGATGGCGCTAATTTTGGAGTAATCACAACCAACAAGGGTAACAAATAACTCATACTCTTTCCCAGATGTCTCCCTTGCCAGCGTGTCACTAATGCCAATTGCAGAATGGAGAATCGAAATTGCATTGGGATCAGATCACGTGACGATCTTAATCACCTCAAGCCGTTCCATATAAAGCAAATAAAATCCGAGAAGAAGGCAATAGGCATATATTAATTTTAACAAAGCAGGCTGGGAAAAATTTTATAATTAGGGTTCCGTACTTTAAAAAAGTAAAAACGGTACCCTATTGGTGAGACTTCGGTGTCCGTCCGAATTTGTACTCACAAACTATAAGTGCTATCAAGTTAAACATTTCTACAGTTTTTAAATGTGTTTTTCCACGCCTACTGATAACAAAAAAATCCAAATATTCGTTTTCATCTATATTATATGAACATAGATAAGGAGATTGTAAAACAAGTTTTTTGTAAGGAATCGAGTTTGGTTTAGGAAAATCGAAAAAGATCGAAATTTCATTGATTTTTCGACTGCTTAGTTTTTTTGATATCGCCAAAAACGAGTGTTGCTTTTCCTGCCCCCCCCCCCCCTTAACTTCGAACATTACACAAGAAAAAGTTTGGAAAAATTCATGGTTATGGACAATGTTGTAAAGATTGAACCAAAACTATAGCGGTCGGCTCATCATTTCAAATGTTATTTTGAGGGGGTTGGGAATGGAAATTTAAAAAAAAAATTACTTTTACTCTTGTTGAGTGGGGTGTCATATGAAAGGTTATTTTTTTCTAGTCCAAAACAATTTTTTTTGTAATTTTCAAAGGCGCAGTTTTTGAGTTATGTTCAAAAATGTGAAAAACATTTCCTGACCCCTAACTTCGAACATTACAAAAGAAAAAATTTGAAAAAATTCATGATTATGGGCAATGTTGTAAAGATTGCACGAAAACTGTAGTGGTCGGCTCATCATTTCAAATGTTATATTGAGGGGGTTGAGGGTGGAAATTTTGAAAACAAATTATTTTTGACCTTGTCGAGTGGGGTGTCATATGAAAGGTTAAATTTTTTCTAGTCCAAAACAATTTTTTTTGCAATTTTCAAAGGCGCAGTTTTTGATTTATGTTCAAAAATGTGAAAAAAATGTCGTGAACCACTCCGCCCCACCCTAACTTCGAACATTACAAAAGAAAAAATTAATGATTATGGGCAATGTTGTAAAGATTGAATGAAAACTATAGCGGTCGGCTCATCATTTCAAATGTTATTTTGAGGGGGTTGAGGGTGGAAATTTTGAAAACAAATTATTTTTGACCTTGTCGAGTGGGGTGTCATATGAAAAATAATTTTTTTCTAGTCCGAAACAATTTTTTTTGTAATTTTGTAAGCAAGTTTTTGAGTTATATTCCTGTATCTAGGAGTGAGAAATTGTAATTTTGCAAATTTACATGAAGACAATAAATAAAGTTAATTCCAACAATTTGTTTAAACAAAAAATTAAAAGAATAATTTTTTTATTTATTAATTTTTTTAAATATTTGCGTACAGGATTTTAGGTAGATTAAAACAAAATAAATTATCACATTTTTCCTATAGGAATTTAAAAATTCATATGCGCTCCTATAGTGTTTTTGGTATAGAGGTCGTGCTTTAAACTATATCGTCTCATGCTCATCGGCGATTTATAAACGAAGACACTGAGCACTGTTTCTACTGTCCTTTTATTTCACAGAGAAGTAAAGAGGCCTTTACGTAGACATATGCTAAATCGAGGGTAAGAATTTGAATCAGTTTGTTACTAATCAAACGAGAAATACACTCGCTATAACAGCGAAAGAAGATTTGACTATGTTTATCCGAAAACTTCCAGTTTAGATTACCCATGTTGACAAGATAAATTTTTCGAATTTTCCTTTGATTGAAGAAGATCTTATTTCGAATGATAGAGAAGCCAATATTGCTATCGCACCTTAGAATAATTAAAACTAGGGATGAGATTTCATTGAAGAAAGAATCGATTCTTTAGAACGGTTCTAGTTGTTGTGTTTAATACAAAAACATAATCATATTGTTAAGTATCGAAACACAATATAGCAACTTATTTCATTGAAATAGCGATATTCCAAGAATCGATCTATAAAAGATCGATTCTTTCAATATTTTTGATTCATAAGAATCCCGAGCAGAAATTAGTTACGGAAAACCTGAATACCGTGATCAGGGCCTGGTCAGTTCTACAAGGGCAATCCCTATTAGGGCAATCTGATGTGGGCCTGTTCCGGGCCTTATTTAGAATACCCTTTTAGGGTTAACCTTATTTGAATATATCCGGCCCTGATCAGGTTTTTCGTATTTGATCCCTAGCTGAAATTTCAATTGGTTAAAATTCACTAAAGTATTATCTGTTTTAGAAATATATAGTTAAAATCGTTTCATGTATGTTTTAGTTATCGCTTCTCGGCCGAAAAACTATAATAATAGTGATTAAGGTGGTATGTATGTTTTAAATTTTTCCATTGTAATTTTTTTATTTTAATTTGATTAATTTATGTACATATATAATATATAAATATATATATCAGGGTCTGGTCTGGATACTACAATCAGGGCCTGATCCGATTTTCGATAAAAAAACAAAAATCAGCAACAGTGCGACAATGTTGTAGGAAATCAAGATTTGATGTTAAATTTAGCCTAGAGCCTAGATCGAAATAGATGCACCACACAAGACTTGACAACAATATTCCATACATGGACGAATGTAGAACTTATAAATGTGGAGTAAATTATACGGAATGAAATATTTTTACCATCTAATTAGGATGCTATTAGTTCGTCATAGATACTAATGGAAGTATCATTGGGGAACTCGGTCTATGATCTAAAAACAATCAATAGCTGTTTTTTGGTGGAATTAGAATTGAATAAATTTTTTTACCCCAATCGGCGACTTTATTCTCGGTCCTCGGTGCTTTTCTCCTTCAAGGTCCTCGTTTACATTTATAACAACGTTTCTCCGGGCGAGATTTATTTTTTCATTCATTTTACCTTTGAAGATAGGGGAACGAATGACCTGTGCAATGTACTGTATGTCATCTGCAAAACTATTTGTCGTGTTACTGATAATTTTCAACAGATCATTGATATAAATTAAAAATAGAGTGGGGAATAAAACTGTGCCTTGGAGAACACCAGTAATAATTAATTTAGATTCAGAAGAAAAACTATCGATGGATACCGAAATGTTTTGATCGGTGAGGCATTTTTGAATATGCTTTATGTCTACATGAAGTTGGCATGCCAGATTCGATCATATGCTTTTCAGATGTTTAAGCGATAACGTACGTTTCACAAGCTCAATCAAACACGCTGTTCCAACGACATATATATAATTTGAAATATTAGTTTTTTTGGGAAATGGCTAGTGTAGGCACAGCCAGTTCCAAAAAAGGTACGAAAACGGATACAACAAATTACAAACCCATATCAAACTAATCGATTGTAGCTAAAATATTTGAAAAAAACATTAATTTTAAAAATATGAGGTTCTTTGTTAACTGGTCAAAAATACTTAAAGACAATGCGGTTTTCGCCGAAAGACGATCGTCATACATGGATTATTGTTGTCACATATGAAGTGTACCAT
Source organism: Diogma glabrata (assembly GCA_963693315.1). Lineage (NCBI taxonomy): Eukaryota > Metazoa > Arthropoda > Insecta > Diptera > Cylindrotomidae > Diogma > Diogma glabrata. Next base: position 270,291,325 of record OY856186.1, read on the forward strand.
ACAGGTCTTGATTGAATGTTTACAACAGAGGGCTGTTAAATTGATCAGCAATTCAAATCTTACTAATGAGCTTGATTCCTGGTATGTCGCTGATTTGACGGTATTTTACATTATGGATAAACGGGCTTCTATCTATATCAAATCGATTTTACCTAAGCCTGCAAACTTGACACGTTACACCAGAGTATCAATAAGAGTATAATAAGATAAAATAATTTTCTTCCTCCAAACTTTAAGATTAGCGTTAAAAAATAAAAAATCTTCAAAGAAAATTGATCAACTGTACATACATACTTCTAGGAATAGAAGTTGAAAACAATATGAAATTAAATTCTCATATTTTTAACCTAGCTAAGAACGCTGTTCAAAAATTTTGATCTTTGGAACGATTTCGTAAGTTTTTCAATAGCGAACAGCTTCTTTTAATATATAAATCATTTATACTCCCTGCATGGAGTATTGTTCTCACATATGGGGGTGTATCTGATTTTAGTAGTATGAAGTAAATTGAGTTTGTTCAGCGCAGAACTGCTAAACTATTTAGCAAATCAACTCTTATTAATGAGTTAAATTCCTTGCAACATAGGAGAAATGTTGCTGATCTGAGAATTTTCTATTAATACATTGTGGATGAACAAACTTCGACTGAGATAAAATCAATTTTACCTGAACTAGCAACCTATCGCGTAACACCAGAGTAAATTTTGTAGCCCATCCTTTTACACTTCATATAAAAAGAATCAGAAGTGTTGCTTTTCAGTGTGATTTTTTCAGCAGAGTCTCTCACATATGGAATGTCTCACCAGCAAGGGTTTTCCCTGATAGCTTTAATCCTCAAAATTTTAAAGATAACGTTCATAAACTTCTTAAAGAAATTTAATTTATTCAAACTTAATCCTAATCCCTAGTTGGACATGGTAGCTTCAGATATTAAGAGACGTTAATTTATAATTTATTATAATTAACACTAAACATGTCTAGCTTTGTATATAAAAAAAAAATTCGAATTTTCTTCAAAATTTAAACCGTGCTATTTCAAATAAAACCGTGTAAAAACGAATTTAAATTTTTTTTCTAGACCGTGTTATTTCAAAACCGTCTAAAAAAAGACCGTGTAAAAACAGAATTGGGTGTACTTGTGATATACATGGTTCTTGCTGATGTAAGTTTAAAGGTTGCGATACTCAAATTGTTCGTATAATTTTTACGACAATTACGATGAACATTTACAGAAGCAACAGTATTTAAATATTCAATATTACTATCACCTATTTCCATACTAGCTTTTTTAATGTTTACAAGCCACGTGTAGCTTCTACTAATGGGTCGTGTACACATATCTTTTTTAAATGATGTCAAAAACAGACCAAAACAAAAGATACGTAAACGCCTGTGTGCGAATAAGACAAAACATAATCACTTTTTTTAAAAAAAGATGTCAATCGTGTATATTTCGCAGAATTTTGTGCCGACTTTGTCCGAAAAGATGAAATGTTTGACTTTTCTATATTTATTAAACATGACGTGTTAGTTAAAAAAAATTATACACACTATGATACTTTTCTAAAATAAATTTTGTTTGTCGATAATTGATTTATATGATCGATTCTCAAAAAAAAATAAATAAAACAAAAACTTATTTTATTTTACACAAAATTAAACAAAAAATTTCGAAATTCTATTTAATAAAATAAAATTTTTTAGGTTAAGAGCATTTTATTATTTATTTTCGGATAACATCGGTATAAAAATTAGCGAAATAGACACGATTGACATCTTTTTAAAAAAAAAAGTGATTATGTTTTGTCTTATTCGCACACAGGCGTTTACGTATCTTTTGTTTTGGTCTGTTTTTGACATCATTTAAAAAAGATATGTGTACGCAACAGTGATGCCAGATTTTCAAAAATGAATTTCCCGTTGACGTAACGAAAATTCCCGATTTTTTCCCTTTCTTTAAGGAAAAAATCCCTCAGAAATTCCCATCAAGTTTTCAATAAAAATATACATATAAATTCAATTATTTATTGAAAAAACTTCAAAAACCACCACAATTATCCTTCCGACAACTATAACTATAGGTTTATCCCTGTTTTTTACGACTATATTTGTGTACGTTATTAGTCTTAATATAGAACTAAAAAAACGGTTGTTAATTTTATTCTGTACCGCGAATGAGGCGGAACACAATAAAACAATTTATTTGATTGTATTGAATGCTGAAATAAATTTTATTTTATTTTATAAAAATTTGATTGCATGTTATAAAAAATCAAAAGCAAACATTTTCGACCTGTAGTCATATGCCGGTACATTGTGAAATAGGAATTGTGAAATAAATTGTAGCAATTTTTCATACTAGTATTCCGTGCCGCGGGAAATAACAAATTCGTATCTGAAAATATTTCGTTTTTTCATTTATTGCTCTTTTTTCTCAATTCTCAATTCCCAGAGAAAAGCCAGAATAGACGTACTGATTATATAAGAAAACAATGAATTCAAACTAAAGCGCATGTCCGTCTCTCGAATATTAAAAAAGGCAAAGACTACTATGATTAAATTGAATTAAATTTGCAAAAAATTGTTTTTTGGTTTCTCATTAGTATAAAATTTGATGTCTTTCATCAGGTAGGGCTTTCATTAGGCTTTTCATAGACTTTTTATTTTCAAAATACCAAATAATTAAATAGATATCGAAATTGAACCAAATTTATTTAATTGTTTGGAATTAATTCTTCAAAAAAATGCAATAAAATTCATTGTTTTTCTTTATTCGTTTTACTTGTTTTATTAACAAATTTTAAGATAATTCAATTTGAATTAATAAATGTTACTCTATCGGAAGGATAAAACTTTGTATTGGCTTTGTTTTTAATGAATTTTATTCTCTCGAAAATTTGTAATGTTGCTTTGAAAATTTGTCGCATGTGCCATTGTAAACTTTTCCTGAAAAATAAAATATTGCATTAAACACTTACACAATATATTACTATTGTTTCGATTCTCCATACAACTTGTGGAATAAGAAAGAACTGCTATAAAGAAGGACATTTTTTAAAAGAAGTAAATATGTCTTGATTTCGTGATTTTCAAAAAATTTTAAAATTGCAATAGCTTTTTTCGATCCGTAAACAACTGCTCAGAAATAAAATAGTGATGCCAAACATCTCAATTTTTTTAATATGTTTAAAATGAATGGATGCATGCATAGAGAGCCAACTTGTAGTTCTAGGTGATTTTATTTCTCGTTTCGCAGCATCAAAATATTCCTGAAATTCAGATAACATGGTGGTCCGTTGGGGTTTTCAAAACGAACCTATCTCCCTAAGAAATATTTAAACATCAGAAGCTTAAATTCCATCGCGGGTTTGACAATACTAAGGCCGATAGATGGCAGATGCATTTAAGTAAAATTATCGGGTGATCGACACCTTTCTGAAGCCTGGTAAAAAATTGGTTGGTGCATCCATTTCAAAATAAGTGTTAAAATGTGAAAAATCCCGCACTTTCCAAGTTTTTTCCCGCTTTCCCGTTTTAGATAAAATATTCCGCAAACGGGAAAAAATCCCGCGATCTGGCAACACTGGACTACGCAATCCTTAAATCACAATCCGACAACAATTCACTGCATATAAAACAATTATCACTCATTATGCAAAATTGTTCAATAGCATGAAACTACTAAAATAACGTCTTTAACACTCAAAAAATATTTCTCAACTCAGCGGAACACAGTCGGACAGACACTCTCGAGTCTCGACAGCGGGTCTCGGAACAATAAAATACGAAACATCTGCCAGTGGAGGTCGTTTGTTTCCGAATCCTCTATAATATAAGTATATTTTTTACAAATACCCGAGCATCAAATGAATGTTTTAATACACTTGACAACATGAATAAAAAGTAACTGAATTTACGCCTTGGTGTACGTTATACAATATCGTATGTGAATGCATTCTAGTCGCTTTTTCAGCGCTCTACCCTAAAAACGGTCGATCTTACAAAAAAATGAGTAGGGCATGTTTTGTAGATAATTGGACGATAAACAATTTTTGCTTGACCTCAATTGACCTCCGAGCAATAGGTCGCGAGATATTCGCGGAAAACGGATTTTCGTGACCTTTTGACCTTGATAACTTTTTTAGCCGGCATATCAATGTCGGTTTTTCACATATTAATTAAAATGCCGTAATAAAGGTGTATACAAAAATTCAGCTCAATAGGAATTTTTCCGCAGATTGGGGCTTAAAACTTCTAAAATGACTGGACTATATCAACATGGTTTTGTTTAAGTTCGTATTCTAGGTTGATGACTTAAATATAACGATAATTGAGAATTTGGGATTATTCTTAAATAGACAATGAAATACTGATAAAAAATAGTTTATAAAAATATACTTTTATTTTAAAATAAACACTTAAAAATATCACAAACTTATTAATTAAAATAATTTTAACAATATTAATATGAAAGATAAAACAGCTTTTATATACAATTGGTTGAATTACATAATAAATATTTAATATCCCTCGAACAGTACGTTTTAGTTTCCTAATCATAATTAAAATAATCTAAGTTTAATACTTGATAACTCTTTTAACAGAAGACTTATTGTACTTGCAACTTATTTATTTTGGTTAATTTGTTTAAGTGGTTTTTTATATTAGTTTTGATATGCAAATTCTGTGTCAAACTTTAAGTAAATTCATGCGATTTTAGTTTTTGAACATTTAATCAGTCATTGAAAAAGAGATCAAAATATTAATTAAAATTACTGGACGTGTTCAATTTTTACTAATTCCTTAACTTAAATTAAAATTATAAAAACGCACAACCTAATATCAAAAATAATACACTAATCGGAAAAATAACATAAATCGCCATTCGTGGATGACATGTTGAAACTAAATATGTATAATCATCAGCCTCACTTTCTATACCATCGCGAGTTGGTACTTCAACGATAACTGTTTCATCTGACCAAAATGATATTGGAAACGAACACGATGTGCTATTTGCACAAAATTTTGATTCCGAAATATTAGAATATTTATACGTTGGTTTACGAATATCGAAAATTGCATGGATGTCATTTTGAATATAATCGTTATCACTATAAAATATATAATAATAATAACCATCCGAATGAATTTCGTGAGTTGTTACCATGTGCGGTCGACCATCTGATAAAAATTTTATATCCGTACATTCTGGATGTGGATAAAATTTCTGTGGCAATAATATCTCTCGTCCAGAATAACATGTTAATAAATTATTTTCGAAACTTGATACAGAATCAGAATCTGGTTGAGCTGTAATATTTTTATTTGTATTGCCTCCATGATTTATTTTTCGATCCAAAACAAGATTGCGCTTTTTACGACCGTTAAGAGATGATGTTAAATTATTATTATCTAATTTTGTTTTGGATAGTTTATGATGTTTCTGATGTCTGATCTTGTTTTCATTATTCTCATCAATATTATCTGCTTTTATTAAACGTGATAATTTTGTTGAATTTTTGAAAATTATATTCTCTGTTTGGTTTTTATGTTTACGTATATAATTCTCTCCAACCAATTTTAAGTGTCTCAATTCATCGTCATCACTTGTATCCTCTGCAGCATTATTTAGTTTCGATTCGACATCATCTTCAATATTATCAGTGCTCATAGAAATTGAGTTATCATTTTTATCAGGAGTTGATTTTCCATGTAATGAGCTTGTTGAATAAATTTCCTCCGCAGCGGTTTCAAAAGTAACAAAAACTCTTCCTTTACTTCCTTGTGCTTGAGAATACCCTTTGTTATTTAAACTCTTATCCAATAACTCACATATTTTTAGATCTCGTTCTCCTTCTACAACTAATAACCTGGAGCCATTATAACGAGAACATGCTCGTAATTCAACAGTGGCACCTTTTAATAAATAAAATCCCCAATATTCCATTGTATCATCAGGTAATAACATTGATTTTTTTAAACGAATATGTTTCAAGCTATTTGATATTTCCGGTCGATGATTCAATTGATACGCATTAAAACTTGAATTCATATTTAATGAATGTTTCTCACAAAATATTGATGAAATGCCATCTCGTATTTCAATAATATCAGATTCGGCTATTTTATAAACAACATCAGCAAATACTGTGTGTCGAAGGTATAACGGTAGAATTATAAGTATTGATGGTAAAATAGCTGTCATAATACAAAATATGAGAACCTTTTTAGCCCCATGCATGTTTTTGTTATCTGTAAAAGGAAAAACTATTTTTTTATTACAATTAATCAACATGAATTAATTAATTACTTTATTCACGTTTAACAAATTATTTATATATTTATTTGGTAGAACCAACGACATTAATTTAATGAAATTACACAATACTAGAGATTTATAATTGTTTAAAAACTTAAGTTAATCTTTTGAGCATCTTAATTATTTATAAATTATAATTAATGATTGCATCCTATTATTAATTAGGTATGCAAAATTGAAATTTTGATTGTGTCAAAACAATAATGAAGTTGGCTGTAATTACAAACCTGTAAAATTTTCGGAATAAAATTTGAAAATTTCAATTTGGATGAAAGTTATTGTAAGTTATTTTTTTTGTTATTTATGTTATGAAAGAAATCAGTATTTTGTTTCTAAATAACTATGAAGAAATTTATTACGTTTACAATATCTGACCACTTAATTACATTAAATTAAAATTAGTCGATTATTTTAAATAAAATTTTAAATTTAGAAGTTTGATGCAATTTATAGCTTCCTATTGGACCACTGTTTTAGTAATGAAATTAGAATAATTTGGGTTGTGAGAAGCCAAATAACTATTAGAAGAAATCATATAACGAAAAATCAAATAATTATATTAATTAATTATTATTAAGAAAAATAACTAGATAATATTAGAATTCAAGATTAGGAAAAACAATGTATCAGAGTATACAGCGAGATACATTTCATCAACTGAAATACTTAAAAATTATAAAACAACAAATAGTATATGCTTACATGTAAGTTTCGGTTCCGATGTATATTTAGTAGATTGTCGATAGTAGATTACATTTTCAACGCTCAAGAGCCTCTTTGTTCTTTTTGGTACAAGGGATTCTTTTGATTTTTTTTCCATCATAATTTGTTCTACTTTTTATTTTGTTTATTTAAATCAACTACTTTGAAAACAATCACTTGATTATCATATCAAATAAAATTTATAAGTTCGTCTTGGTTGTCGACACTTAACAAATGAAAGATAAAAGTTTATTTAATTTAAAATCTATAAATTACAGGTTTTTCATTATAATAAAATTTATAAACCCTCACATACATAGTTAAGATAAATTTATTTTAAAAATATTAAAAAATAAATTTTTGTAGGATCAAATCCTATTAAAAAATATTTGTTAAACAATGAGTGATTTAGTTACTGATTTAATACTAATGCTTTTTTTGTTGATAAAACATCTATTTATTTCCTTATCTCATAAAGTAAATTATATTTCGATTGAATTGTTAATCAAATATATAGTTGGTAACGAAGTTGTCGTTTTAGTTTGAATTCCAAATTGTTGATGTTGGTTATTTTAACGCAGGGCATTGCTCTTCAAAGCTGTTTGAAAGCGGAATAAAACTAGCAGTTTTAAATTCGCTTCATTGCTTACATTACTTACGGCAATTATTTGAAAACATGAAAAATATATTTATATAGTTACATCAAATATTTTAAATTTAAATCGGCTAATAATGATGAAATTTTAACTTTATAATACCATTGTCTCGTTGGTGTAGTGGATAGTGTCAAAGGATCGTTTACTCCGAGAAAAATCCAAACAATTTTTTCTAGCTATTCTTAATATGTATGTTTCAGTTTTTGCACTTAGAACTATAAAGTGGCAGTTTTGAATAAAATCATCACACAATAGAAAAAGATGTGAACGTAGTGGACGCGTGAAACATGCTCTTGGCAAAATACTGAATAAAAAAAGCTGATTTACAAGAAACATATGCACTACTTAACTGTTATTGATGATAGTTCAAAACAATAAATTTATAGAAACTTAGGAACACATTTCACTAATTACAAGTGATAGAGTTACTGAAGAACCCGAACTACAAAAAATGTTATAAAGATATTAATTTATCAGCAATTTTACACTGAAGTAATTACTTTTAGGGCAGATATTCTCAATGCTTGCCCGGGATAATAATTCTTTTCCAATGAGCACGAACCCTAGCATCTGTTAAAATATTCCCTGAATCTGAGATCTGTAACTGTGAAGTGATAGAGTTTGTATAGTATCACATCACCATAAAAAGTGCTAATTCTTACATGTAATTAAAAATGGCATTTTTGCAAGTGCGGATGCCACCTATTTTTGGATTGAATAGAGCCTATTATAACAGGTACTTCTGGGAACCAACTGATATTAACAAAAGAAGAGGATCTATGCTCTTCATTGTCACATACGGTGATCTAAGACGTGCTTTAATTGAGTAGAGGATCCGAGTAACCTGCTGTTATTCTCTAGCTTTAATTTCTGTTAATATGCTTTTTTTTAATATTTAAACAAAAAGACGATATCTTAAAATTGCTTCCCTATGTTTACTTCATAAAATAATTGATTGAAGATACTAATGTGGTATGTTTTTTTTTTTAAATATGTTTAGTATTGATTATAAATCAACGTCTCTGAATATCCGAAGCTACCATGCCAACTAGGGATTAGGATGGATTGTAAATTATGTTTCTTTGAGAAATTTACAATCGCTGACTATATACTTACTTTTGGATTAAAGTTAACAGGAAAACCCCACGAAGGTAAGGCATTGCAAAGATGCGAGCCAGCTGACAAATTAATGTTGGAAGGCTACAGCTTTACACCAAATCGTTTGAACCATAAAACTATTGTCCGCTAGAGTAGCTCTGGTGTGACGCGATAGGTTTGCAGACTAAGGTAAAAACGATTTGTTGTCTTTATTAGTCCGTTAATCCATAATTTATTTGTAATAAATCAGCAACATTGTCTCCAAACGTATTTATCGCAACGCAATAAACCTAGTTCCTTCTAATAAAAGCATATTGCAACTTTGAAACGAAAATAGTGTAACAAATCCTCTGTTCCAAGCACTTTAAAGCTTTAGCTTGGACTGACCGCTTCGACACTATTGGTAGTAGACCAAAGACATATGGGGCTAATACGATAACCAAATAAAACACAAATGTAGTATAGAAAAGAAAAACGGTAAATATTAATTTTTTTATTAAATTAATCACAAATTAAAGAAAAAGTTCAAACTTAATCTGGATTTGTTTTAATCGGACTTGACACCGAGTTTGTTTGTCTTCCATTTTGTTCTCGTTCCAAATTTTGAAACTTTTCCACAATTTTCATAAATTCTATTTTAGCTTGTAATTGATGCGCATCCGTTAGACTAGCACAGTCTTTAGATAAGCTAAAAAAATATGGATCAAGTTCTTTACAAAAACATTCTTGATTTGTTGTTTCACATTTTTTTGCTACAAATTCGAGAACATCTTTTGTTGTAGAAATCAAATTTATCATTAACGGTTGAAGAGGATCCGTGGTTGAAAATTTTCTACGCTTAGATGAACTTTGTTGATCACTCGATGATACTGTTTGTGATTGTTCATCCAAATCATCTGGTTCGGTTGTTGAAACTTGCGATTCTGTTGGTGCTCCGAAAACAGTTTCATACATAGATTTAACTGGCCTGAACATAGAGAATATCAAATTATATATTAATCGTTTTAATAGAATCTAAAATATTTAAAAATTTACTTAGGATCTTCAATATAATTTTTAAAAAACTGCATTTCTGTGATTAACCATTGGTTTGGATTACTTCTTTTCGACGAAGATTTTTTTGATCGTGCTGGAGACTGCGAAATTCGCAGAGCAGAGCTATATCGTTTTTTTAAGTTTTTCCATTTTGTTTCACATTCAGTTCCTAAAACATATAAAATTAGCGAACTTTTTAGTTTTATTTTTAAGCATGTTAATTCACCAACCGGTTAGTTGAAGAATTTTTCCTATTTCTGTCCATATACATTTCTTAATTGCATCCATTTTAAATAATTTATGTTGCATATCAAAAACTGGTTCTCGGCCAGGCTTTTTTAATTCTTTTATTAATCTTAAATCAACCTGACGATCTAAATATAGAAACATAGGATAATGGTTTAGAAATTAATTAATATTTTCAAAATTATACCTGTTTGTTTCGCCATAATATGATTGTCCTTCAAAATTTTAGCACTGTAATAAAAACAATAAAATTAAAATGTTTAAGAATTAAAATCACAAATCTGTGGATCAATTTATTTCAAACCACAAACAAATTAAGTTTGATTACTTGAACGAATTAGCTTTTTTATGTAATTAGTCATTAGTAAAAAAAATTTCTAGAAAATCATTTAAAATAGTGCAAATTCCTCAATATTAAAGACGATAAACTTTTTATAATAATAAACAATTAAAATATACCTCACTGTTTAAATTTTTTAACTATAATAAATAACTTTTTATATACCAACATCCATTAAAGTTAAGTTGTTTACTAAATAAAATGTCATTTCTTTTGTTTTGATTAATATGAATGAGCATTTTTTTGAGCAATTGTGAATATAGCTTCACGCATCGTCTTAAAGAGGGCGATACTAGTCGATATTACGTCATCCTCATTGATTACCCTATAAACACAATTAAGTTGTTTTTTGGCTACGTACCTATATACCTGAACGTTCACAATCTACTACCCACTAAACTATATTTTTGCTAGGTAGTAACACGTCTTTAGTATGTTATCATCCATAAGTGTATATTATAGTACGTTCACACTGGCATCGAAATTACGTAATTTCGCTTCTTTCGTAATTTCGATCGATCGATGATTTCCCATACATTGAGATAATTTTGAAATCATGTCATTGCAGAGTAATTTCGATGAAATTATGATCGAAATTACGTTGAATTGGTATGAACATAGTTCCAATTCTATTCAGCATTGGAATATTCCGTTTAATGACATTTGTTTTTAAACACTGAAAATTGGTTTGAATGAAAAACTTTATAATATATGACCAATTTAAAAAAAAAATGAATCGTTAGGCCAATGAGTTTTACTAACATAAAAAAATTTGATCTTAAATTTTGTCGGCGCTGTTTTTTAAAATGAAAAACAATGGTGAAATATGAAAACAATAATGATCAAAAACGTAAAGATAAAAAAAATATTTGGCGATTGGTTGAAGATTATTTATAAATTAATATATGGAAATACTTTTTTAAGCGAATTAATGTTTTGAAGAAATTTTCTAATCGCGGATCAAGAGCATTACTAATAAAATTTATTTTATTTTGTTAGTTTTGTTAATACACCAATTACGTTTTTAGTATATTTATTCATATTTAAGTAAAATTTTTAATTCATCACCCTTAAATACAACAAAACAACAAACCAAGCTTGATTTTTTATTGATAAAAAAATGAAATGTCAAACGAAATTATGATAAATTGCAGTGTGAACGGGTTTCGTAATTTCGAAATTACATTGACGAAATTACGTAATTTCGATGCTAGTGTGAACGTACTATTACGGGAGGCAATATAGACATATAACTCTTATAGCGCCACTGTATGTTTACATACGAAAAAGATCGAAAATAGTATTAGAAGAATATTTGGCAGAATAGTTATTATTATAATTATAATCATTGAATAAATATATAAGGAAGTATCGCTACGTCTACTTACTCAAATGATCAGTGAAGCATTTTTTTAAAATGTATTCGTTATGTTATTGTTAGGTCAATGTCATTTCATTTGTTTGCGTCGTATTTTAAAACAAACTAAAGTGTTTTTTCTAAATTTTGTTCTTAAAATATTGAATTGTAATTCAATTTTATACAAATTAGTATTTAAACTGTTTTTTTTACAACAATTAATTGTGTTTATATAGTTATTTATTCATAAAAATGGCGTACTGCATCAAAACATGTAAAAAAATTGTCAACATTTCAAATCAATTTGCTGCTAAAATTACATATATCAGATAAGGATATTTTGATAAAAAATGTTAAAATAAACAATTTAGTATTATTATTATTATTATGTTTATTCAATTTTTCAAATTATAAGTTTTTTTTACAAATATAGATTTTACAACTAAACAAATCAAGACAATGGTTTTGACCGTCTGCCTTTAAAGTTTAAAAATTTCTTTTTTTCAATACAATTATAATTATTTATTTTTCTTTTAAGTTAAGTATTTCTCTAACACAAAAATAACTATAGTACAAACATACAAATTTCGATAAATTATTTAAAATATATTAATCAATAGATTAAGTTACTTAGACTGCGTTCCAATTGATGCTAAATTGTACTAAACGTGCTAAATCAATTTAGTCAACTATTTTATTTGACTAAATCGACATTTTTTTTCTAAATAATTTGGAAGAAATTCATACGTTAAACAATATCTGACAACTTGATTATATTAATTTGAATTAAAATTCGGTAATTTTGTAAAACTAAATTTAGATTTAGCAGTTTAGTACAATTTAGCAGCTAATTAGAACCCAGTCTTAGTCGGGCTCGCTAAATCAAACATTATATCCATCAACCAAAAATGATCTGTATCTGCTTGCTTCTACTATATGTAAATATAATTTATCAAAATCCTTTCCATTTAAATATTCTATGACTTCCGAATGGTTTAATATTCGTGTACCAAAATATTTCCTACGAATATGATAAAGCACGGGACAGATAGCAACAAAATGAGCAACGTTTTCTACTTCATTTAAACAACATAATGAACAGGTTCCACTGGACAACTTTTTGTCAATTAAAATTTTAGTTAGTTTTTTCGGTAGTTGGTTATCGTGAAGCTTCAAAGTTCCAAGGACAAACTTAAAATGTAGTTTTAGAGTATACACGTGAAGTTTTGTAACACTGTATTCTAAATGCAACATGTAATTTGGTGTGCTTAGTAAAAAACAAAGTAGTTTTTTTAAGAAGAATCTTTGAAGTTTTTCGACATCATCAAATTCGACATATCCCCTCATCATATTCGACATATTTACGCTCCATAGCACATGAAAGATCTATAAACTGCTTCCAAATGCTTTCCAAAGGTTGCGTTCCATATACTATTTATGTTGGATTTCGCTGATGATAATTTTTTACGTAGATGTAGCTTGAACGATAATTTTGGGGTCAGTTCTATTCTAAGATATACGTACGATGAGACTATTTCGAGTTCAGTACCCTGGAAATGCCAACGTTCGTTTATAGATCTTCTTCCACCTGCACCAAAACTCATCACTTTAGATTTGGCTAGATCTTGGCTAGATTCCACAAGCCACAGTATAGTTCAAGCTACTTTATCATCTTACTGAGAGTTTCGGGTGAATCACTAAAAATAACGATATCATCTGCATACATGAGAACGTTAATTCGCTGATCTCCAATGTATAGACCACCTCCAAGTTCTTCATTGAGATCATTTAAAAACAACGCAAACAATAGAGGACTTAAAATACAACCTTGTTTAACTCCTACATTAGTATTGAACCAAGATGAAACCATTTCCCCGTCCAAGACACACGACACTGTGTTTTCATATAATTTACGGATGGTATTGACAAACTTGGATGATATGCCTTCATTGTGAAGCTTGTACAACATTGCGTCTCTATCCACACTATCAAATGCTGATTTGAAATCAACAAAGATAACCTTTTCTAATGGCCGCTTGATATTCTTTCAATATACCAAATGATTCAACCCATGACTCAAGCCTCTGTAATAAGACACCTGTAAAAAGTTTGGCTACAGCATCCATGAAAAAGATACCTCTATAATTAGCATGGAAACCTCATTTTCGTATGCTTTTAAAACTATCGGCTTATGATCAGAAAACGTTTCCTTATTTATACAAAAACCAAAATTCAGGTTTAAGAATTCCATGGGTACGCAACAGAAGTCATTTACCGATGATCCCATTAAACCGACGAAAGTAAATTCTCCCGAGAATCACCCCTAGTCCTCCCATTTAAAATAATATTCCCAATATCTTCCAAAAACCCCGCCATTTGTTTACCTTTTCGATCGAAAATTTCATCTTTAGAATTACTCTCGGGCATGACCTCCCGGGCATGACCTCCCCAAAAGGATGTTTTCGTCTTCAAGCTGTTGAATTGATCCCATTTGCACGTTTAAATCCCCGACTATGATACCGTTAAATATTGCTTGTGTATCAGATATAAGGTGCTTCCATACATTGAAGTCTTGTTGGTAATAGAACAATTATCAGTGTAAACTGTAATTCTGTTTGTAACAGTGTAATATGTACATGTCAAATTATAGTTCAGTGTATTATACTATGTCAAAAAAATGTTTGATACTTACTGTGTTGTAATATATATATAATACAAAACGTGTATATTATTTCTCTCTGAACAATTAAATTCCCACAGGTTATGGGACCAGTCTACGCAAGATATTAACCTATAATTGTTAAGCAGAAACCGATTTAATATGGGAAGTTATATTCCATCGATAGAAAAATTAAAAGGGCGTGACAACTACAACACATGGCAGTTCGCTGTGAAAACATATTTGGAGCATGAGGGGCTATGGGAATATGTAATAAAAGTAGATGAAACTACGCCAGCAAAAGACACTTTGGCAAAGTCGAAAATAATTTTGCTTATCGATCCGCTAAACTATGTACATATCACCGAAGCAAAAAATGCCAAAGAAGTCTGGGATACATTGAAGAAAACGTTTGAAGATTCCGGGTTAACGAGAAAAGTTAGTTTTCTCCGTGAGTTAATCACAACAGAATTAGTTAATTGTGATACAGTGGAGGAATATGTAAATAAAATCATAACAACAGCACATAAACTGTCAAATATTGGATTTATAGTTTCCGATGAATGGGTTGGCACATTCCTGTTGGCTGGACTGTCTGATGATTATAAGCCAATGATAATGGGACTAGAAAGTTCTGGAATTCCGATTACTGGTGACTCAATAAAAACAAAACTACTTCAAGAAATAAAAATTAAAAATAAAAATTCACATGACGCCGCATTTTATGGTTACAACAAAAAAAAGCAGTATAAAAATCGTAATAACTCTTCGACGGGTCCGAGATGCTATAACTGCAATAACTATGGGCATTTATCTATAAATTGTCCGAACAAAACTGATAACAAAAATCAACACAACTTTCAACAAAAATCATCATCGTCTAATAAACATCAAAAGAAAAATCTAACCTCATTTTTTGCAAGTTTGAAGATCGGATCAGCTGTAAATATAAACGATTGGTATATTGATTCCGGTGCATCATCACATATGACTGTACATGGTGAATGGTTGCATAATATCAACGCTTCTCAAAAAAGTGAAATTATAATTGCGAATAATGATCGTTTACCGATAGCCGCTGTAGGTGATATAGAACTAGATTTGATTTTGGAAAGCAATAATGATATAGATACTGCATCTATAAAAAATGTTTTGCATGTTCCAGATCTGTCAACAAATTTACTCTCCGTTAGTCAGATATGTTCAAAAGGTAACAAAGTCGTGTTTGATATAAATGGTTGTCAAATTTATAACCTAAAAAATAAAATCGTTGCTACTGCAAATTTAAAAGACAATATGTACAAATTAAATTGTATTCCGAATTCAATACAACAAAATAAATGTATGGCAGCTAATAATGAAGTTAATAGTGAAAATATTGAACAAAAATGGAATCTATGGCATCGTCGCCTAGGTCATTTGAATCATGACTATATGATCCAACTACAAAAATCAGTCACTCCATTTTGTGATGTTCAACTAGCTGATTACACAAATGAACCATGCGTAATTTGTTTAAAAGGTAAGCAAACCAGAATTCCTTTTAAACATATTGGAACTCGTGCAACTAAAATGTTACAAATTGTACATTCCGATGTTTGCGGTCCAATGGAAATAAATTCAATAAGTGGTTCTAAATATTTTGTTACAATGATAGATGATTACACCCGAAAAATTTTTGTTTATTTTTTGAAATCAAAAGATGAAGTTGAAAATGTATTTATGGATTTCAAATATATTGTAGAAAATGAAACAGGACAGCGAATACAAATTTTACGCACCGATGGTGGTACGGAATATCAACCACTAAATAAATTATTACGTGAATCCGGTATTCAACATCAAATTACTGCTCCATATACACCGGAGCAAAATGGCGTTGCAGAACGACAAAATCGTACTATAATAGAAAAAGCTCGTTGTTTAATATTTGATGCAAATTTGCCAAAAAAGTTTTGGGCTGAAGCCGTTTCAACCGCTGTGTATATTAAAAACAGATCTCCAACCAAAACAAATGATAATAATTTCATTCCTGAAGAAATTTGGTCAACTAAGAAACCAAATCTTAAACTTTTAAGAGTTTTTGGCTGTAAAGCAATGGTGCACGTTCCGAAGCAAAAACGTAAAAAATGGGATGCAAAATCCAAAGAATGCATATTCGTTGGTTACCCAGAAGGCACAAAAGGATATCGATTGTTTGATCCTGAAACAAACAAAATAATTATTAGTAGAAACTTCGTTTTCATTGAAACTAATAAAAACAATATTTCAGTTCAACCAAAAGAAAATATGGTACAAGTGGGAGCACCGGAAATAATTGCTCAAGAAATCAAAACTGAAAATATTTTTCCGATTTATCCGATTGCTGATGAAATTATGACAAATACAATTGATAATAATTCTGAAACATCATTGAACGAAAGTCCGATAATCAATAA
Organism: Diogma glabrata; assembly: GCA_963693315.1. Lineage (NCBI taxonomy): Eukaryota > Metazoa > Arthropoda > Insecta > Diptera > Cylindrotomidae > Diogma > Diogma glabrata. The sequence continues at coordinate 270,308,178 of OY856186.1, forward strand.
TGATGAAAATTTTGATAGTTCTGAAAATGAAGGCAATTTTATTGATTTTCCGATAGATACAAACAATATAGCCGAAGCAGAACACTCAAAACCACGTTGTTCCTCAAGAAAAAAAGTTGTTCCAAGAAAATTTGATAATTACGTAATGAAAGCTAATAAAAACGAATTATCAGATCCGTTAACTGTGGAAGAAGCTTTAAATCGATCAGACGCAAAATTTTGGCAAGAAGCTATGCGAAATGAACATGATTCTCTGATAGAAAATGATACATGGTCATTAGAAGATTTACCTCCGAATCGTAAAGTCATTGATTGTAAGTGGGTTTTCAAAACGAAAACAGATGCTTCCGTACACTTCGTTACAAAGCAAGACTTGTAATCAAAGGATGTTCTCAAACAAGGGGAGTAGATTACAGTGAAACTTACTCACCAGTTGTTCGATACACATCCATACGATTTCTGATAGCAATGGCTGCAAAACTTAATCTCGATATTGATCATATGGACGCAGTCACCGCATTTTTGCAAGGCGATTTAGAAGAAGCAATTTATATGATACAACCTGAGGGTTATAACAATGGAACCAAAGTTTGCAAATTGAAAAAGGCGATTTATGGTTTGAAACAAGCCAGTAGAATATGGAACATTAAATTAGATAGTGTACTATCTAAAATTGGTTTTAAAAAATCTAAAGTAGATCCGTGTATTTACTACAATCTAATTAGATCAAAAATAATAATTTTGGCTATCTATGTTGATGATTTACTTCTTTTTAGTAATTGCTCAAACTTAAAAAGGCAAATAAAAATTGAACTAAATAAGCATTTTAAGATGAAAGATCTTGGTGAAGCCAAATCATGTTTGGGAATAAATATTACCCGTGACAGAGATCAACACAAAATTTGCATTGATCAAGAACAATATATCAATGAAATTTTGAGCAGATTTAATATGTCCGAGTGTAATTCCGTTACAACACCATGCGATATCAACACAAAATTGACAAAAGAAATGTCTCCGAAAAGTTTAGAAGAAATCGAAGAAATGAAAGATATACCATATCAACAAGCTGTTGGTAGCTTTTTGTACGCCGCACAATGTACAAGGCCGGATATTGCATATGCAGTCAGTATGGTTAGCCGTTTCAATAACAATCCTGGACAACATCACTGGAATGCTGTGAAGAGAATTCTTCGTTATTTAAAAGGTACATCGAATAGAAAACTCGAATTTTCCAAACAATCTAATTCCAATCTCATTGGATACTGTGATGCCGATTGGGCGAGTGATGTTGATGAGAGACGATCCGTTACAGGATATGTATTCATGATGCAAGGAGGTCCAATTTCGTGGAATTGTAAAAAGCAACAAACCGTTGCCCTGTCGACAACCGAAGCCGAATATATGGCATTGTCAGCTGCAACTCAAGAAGCGATGTGGTTTAAACATCTGGAAAGTGAATTTAAAAATGATTCACAAGCAATCAACATCTTCTGTGATAACAAAGGCGCTCTGGATCTTGCTAAAACAAATGGGTATCACGCACGTACAAAGCATATAGATATACGACATCATTTTGTACGAGAGTGTGTTGAAAACAATCATATTAAGATAACATCAGTCACAACAGATCAGATGGTTGCCGATATCTTAACCAAAGGTTTATCAGGTGATAAACACTCAACCTGCTGTATTGGACTTGGTTTAACAAAATAAATATTTGTTCTAGTGGGAGTGTTGGTAATAGAACAATTATCAGTGTAAACTGTAATTCTGTTTGTAACAGTGTAATATGTACATGTCAAATTATAGTTCAGTGTATTATACTATGTCAAAAAAATGTTTGATACTTACTGTGTTGTAATATATATATAATACAAAACGTGTATATTATTTCTCTCTGAACAATTAAATTCCCACAAGTCCGTCTCCCACTTGTTGCAGTTAAGATAGGTTGGAATAAAATTATAAACGGTTTTGCTAAATTTGCACTGAATTACATCAATATTTTCAAACTTCATAAATTTCAAATTATACTGCTTTTCCATCGCGTTTTTATATCCGTACAGACAGCCTCCTTTAGCTCTTCCATTTTTGTTTTGTCGTCAAGCAGGTACCCATACTACTTTGGAGCCCTGAAAAAATTTCAAATAATTACAAATATATTTTTCCTCCACCCACGTTTCATAAAGCAGAAACATATCAAATGATCTAACATAATTAAAAAAATTTGGATATAATATTTTATTTGCAAGCCCATTAATATTAAACGATAAAATTCTAAATTCTAACTTATCAGTACAGACGACCAATAAATCCTATTTATTATTATCTCTAACACTCCTATCAGTAGTGTTGGTACTCATTGCATCATTCAATAATTTGGAGATGCTCTGCCCAAACAATTCATCTAATCCATGTAATTGGTTTGCGTCTTCCGGAATTAAATGGCCACCATTTTGACGAAAAAGGGTGCCTTCCACTACTAAATGAACTCCACGAACTTGCACTTTGGCTCTTGCATTTACGTTTATTAAATATTTTTTTATTCGAAATAAGATGGCTCTTTTCTCTCTCATATTTTTAGAGTAATCTCGGTTTATTGAAATTTTAGTTCCCTTTAAACATTTTCCTTTCGCTAAAATAGCACCAACTTGATCTGCACTTGACATTTCTACCAACACAATACATCTATGCTGTGGTCCTAAAATATTCGCTCGCACAATATTTAAGTTTTCCACCGCCAGCACGCTTTCACAAAACTTGCTTATATTTTCAACTATACTTGGATGATGGTTTGGAATTTCTTTGAAGATCAAATTATTACTTCGTTTTACATTTTCTAAGCGTTCAATTCTTTCTTCCAAATCACTTCCACTTTCGATAGTTGCTCTACCATATTTTTTAGCAAGTGGTTTTCTGCACGTATGCTCTGGAGTTCTTTCTGCAGATGCTCTTTCGTTGCAACCTGTTCTAGCTTGTGGTCAAGGAGCTCACTGAAAGCATTCATCAGCTGTGACATGTTCATTTGCCCAACTGCCAAATCATGCTGTGATTGTATTTTTTTTGCCATTGGCCCCTGTTCTGGTGATTCTATGCTTCTTTTAATTGTTGTTAAATAATTACTTGCCATATGTCTGGTTTGGATGTCACTTTCATATAAATAACGTATTTTAAAATTGTTTGTTTACATTTGTTGATTTATTATCACTTTTATTTGCAATCTACCGTTTTTTATATATTGACCATAATCAAAGAGAGAATAATTACATTCGCTATAACAAAAATAATGCAAAAACGGATTTGTTGTGTATTTATGTTTTATTTTTTTTTGTGTGTGTTTTTATGCAAACCCAGACAGATAATACTAAGTTAAACAGTTATATAATAACGTTTACAGTCTAAAAACTTGTTCCTATTTTTTAATTTTTTTAATACTGGCTTTACACAATCTTCACCAATCTTCACACCTTCATCAAGCGGAGTGTGAAGAATAAGGTTGTGCATTTTAAAGAGAAAAAAAGATAATCGAAGAAAAAAGAATAAAGTGTATTTTGTTTTATTTTATTTTTATTTACATGTATTCTTTATAAATACAAAGTAGAGGCAAAATAAGACAAAATACATTGAGTGTGTATTAGTGTTTATTAAAATAAAAGTGAAGTGAGGATAGAAGACGTACAATTATATAATTGGTGAGCTTGTTCTTTATTAAAAAGTTATTTGGTATTTTATATTTACTGTTACCAGGGAGACAGGTAAAAATTTTACCTTATGTTGTTTTGATGTTATTCCTTTGTTTTATTGCTTTGTTATTATTTTAAAGCATAAATTTGTTTTGTACTGGTAACAAAAAATGTAAAATTCCGTTTTAATTATTAGTAAGAATTTTGTTTGTTTTATATTGGTGACAAGAAATGTAAAATTCCGTTTTAGTTATTAGTAAGAATTTTGAATTTAACACTTTATGTGTACTCTTACCCAGTGGGAGATACCCAGTTTTTTTTGTGCTGTTTAGTGCTGAAATTTAGGCCTGGCCGAATTTCAGCATCTATACCTGCAATGGCAAAGGGTAAGTCTAGGTCTCAAAAAAATGGCAGCAGAGTGAACCAACAGCTTAGCATTCACTTCACCAACATAAGAGGTCTCAATTCGAATCTAAACGAGGTTCATCACTACATCGAAAAAAATAAACCTGACATATTGTTTCTTACCGAAACAATTGTCAGTGGCAAACCATCGAAATTGGATCTCGATAAATACCGGATGCCTAGTTACGAATTGGAACATTCCTTTTATAACAAGCATGGTGTCTGTGTATTTGTTCGAAGTTCACTTTCATGCATGAGAATTAAGGCCTACGAGTTGAACTCTAAGCACCATAATTCTGTAGCACTGAAGATCTCAGGTGATGATGAAACTATGTTTATAATAGGATTATACAGATCCCCAAATTCGCCCCCAGAATGTCCATTTTTCGATCAAATATCGGCTAATCTAGACAAGATTACCACGAACTACCCCAAAGCAAGACTGGCCATTCTTGGAGACTTTAATATTCATAATAAAGAATAGCTAAAGAATTCATCGCGCACTGTTGACGTAGGAAGACAAGCCGAACTGATACTCGTAGATTATCACGTCTTGACGCAAATAATAGAATGTCCCACTAGAATCGCAGACAATTCACATCATAACAATAATTTGCTGGATCTGTTTTTGACAAACGAACCAGATACTACGAAGACAAAAGTTGAACAACCCCTCGGAACATCGGACCATTTACTAATATCAGCAATAGTGCAATTTACATCACCGACACAAATTAAAGCAAATCCTCGTCGCGTTTGGAATTATAAACGCGCTGACTGGGAGGGACTGTGAAACTTTTATGATGAAACACCTTGGAAAACTATTTGTTGTGTTGATCAAGATCCTAGCACATCGGCAATAAGAATTTCTGAAATCATAAAAGACGGAATGCGGCGGTTTATTCCAAATCGATTAATCACTCCTAAAACTGAGCCTTGGTTCACCCGGGATGTTGATGAGGCAGTGAGGAATAAACGCAAAGCATTTAAGACGTATAACTCAAATAAAACACCTGAAACCCATAGCGCCTATAAGAAAGCCAGAAATATTAGTAAATACCAAATAGACTTGGACAAAGACGCATTTATCCAGAAGAAAGCAAAGAAATTCGCCGAGCACCCATCGTAGGCTCACGTAGTTTCTTTCAGGCAGTTAAATCAGTCCAAAGCAATTTTACTCGATCCTCTATTCCAACCTTAGTTCTAAATGACATTCCCGTGAGCGACTCAACAGAAAAGGCGGATCTTTTGGGTCGTATTTTTGCAGAAAACTCAAACATAGTTGAACCTACCCATTCTCCTACACTCATTCCCCCAGTTGTAACGAAAACGAAACCAATTATTTTTTGTTGCAATATTGTACGGAAAATGCTTCTTTCTATCAATATCAACAAATCTGCTGGCCCCGACGGTATTCCACCACTCATTCTCAAAAACTTTGCTAGGCAACTAGCTCCAATTTTAACAAAACTTTTCTACTTAGCTTATAAAACCGGAATATTTCCCGATTCTTGGAAACTGGCCAGCGTTCAACCCATATCAAAGAAAGGCAGTAAGATAGACCCTAACAATTATAGACCAATTGCAATTTTGTCGGTTTTTACTAAAATATTTGAAAAATATGTTAACTACAATCTAATAGATTATTTGGAAATGTCGCGAGTTATTGATGACAAGCAGTATGGTTTTCGTAGAAGTCATGCAACAGGTGATCTGTTAGCCTACGTATCCCATCTCTGGAACAAATCACTGGAAAACCATGGTGAGACATTCAGTATTTCACTTGATATTTCTAAAGCATTTGATAAAGTGTGGCATAAAAATCTCATAGCTAAATTAAAATCTTATGGCATAGACCATCTTACTGTCTCATGTATTCATAGTTTTCTTACAGGTCACCAATTTCATGTTAATTTAGATGGTATCACATCCAATATTTTCACAACTAATGCTGGGGTACCCCAAGGTTCTGCACTCTCACCAACCTTGTTTCTTCTTTACATTAATGACTTACTTATTTCCACAGTGCACCCAATACATAGTTTCGCTGATGACAGCACATTGCATGCATCACATGCATCTCCCAAATTTCGATCTCATACCGCAGTTACCACTGATAGAGAGCTGCTAATTGATTCTATCAACAAAGACCTGGATCGTATAATGGATTGGGGTGATCGTAATCTTGTTTCATTTAATCCAACCAAAACCAAACTTTGCCGTCTTTCACGAATAGAGCGACATAAAAATTGCCCTATTAAGATAAACCACGAGAAACTGCGCGAGGTTGAATCAGTTAGACTTCTTGGAGTGGATATTCAAAATAACCTGAAATGGAATAAACATGTGTTCAACCTCGCTAAATCGGCTATGCAAAAATTAGGATTCTTGAGTCGATGTAAAAAATATTTCAATCCCGACCAGATTTTGCTAGTCTTCAAGTCCTTTATTCGTCCATGTATGGAATATTGCTGTCATGTTTGGGGAGGTGCTTGTCAGTCAACAATAAAATGTCTAGACTCTGTACAGAGAAAAGCAATACGGTTGATTGGTAATACCGAACTAACGGACCAGCTTGATCCGCTCCAGCACAGAAGAAATGTAACTGAATTGTCAATATACTATAAATATAACTTTAGCGAATTCTCATCTAAAGAAATTCAAAACATCCTTTCACCATGTGTGCAGTATAATCGACAAACAAGAGCTGCCGAGTCATCTCATCCATTTGTTGTACAAATACCTCGTTGTAGAACTGTGTCCTTCCAGAACGACTGTTTTAATAGAGTGGCCAAATTGTGGAACTCAATGCCTTCCTCTGTATTTCCCGATGAATTTTCCCCTCAATTATTTAAAGAGAATGTACATCATCATTTAAAACAATTAGTATAGTTGTCCCTATATCCTCCTTCCTTCCATTTTCCTCATCTCCTTCCTTTATAGTTGACATGGTATCTTCGGATATTCAAAGAGTTTGAATAATGAATATTTCATATTTAGTGTGCTAAACATGTCTAACTAATTAATAAAAAAAAAACTATTCACAGTCACACTAGATTTTTTTCTACTTTATGTATGAAATAAAACTGCACTGCAAAACTACATATTGTTTAATAGTAGTTTAATCAATGAGTGAATAATGAAGTAGTTTATTCTCAAGCAAAAGTTTAAAATTCGAGCGAGAATTTTAATTTGCGAGAGAATAAAATTCATTATTCACGAATCGATTACAATACTTTATTCTCTGACAAAGTTATAAAAATTGTATTATAAAAAATAAAAACATGTTCTTCAATTAAAACAATAAATCTTTATTGTTTTAATTGATAAATCAAATTTCTTAATTAAAAAGCCCTGATGATAAAAAACGCCCTTCTCATACAATCAACCAAGTTCAACTAAACGAAATAAGAAAATTACTCAAAATTTGATTTTTGAACAAAACTTATCAAAGCAAATGTGATTATAATTTGAAAATAGTTTTAATGAAATCAAAACAATTTGACCAATTGGAATCATACCAATTGAATAATGATAATTTTTTTATAGGAAAATTTTCATTAGGCAATAGGTTAAGTTCATTAGGCTATAGGTTTAAAAACAATACAATAATACATACTATTATTATCGAAAAAACATACAAATAAAGCTGATATAATTAAATGGAAGAGAATAAAATATATTAAAGGATAACTTTACTTATTATGCCCGATTTATAGTCGGTAACTTTAACTTAACGTTAACTTAACGTAAAGTACAAATGTATGAAAATGCACTAGAGCATTTATAGTCGTTAACGCAAACTTAACATTAACTTAACGTAAAGTTCATTTCATTCTATCTTAAAGATTTTGTTAAGGATTTTTTGACGTTTGGTATAAAAACTGAAGAAAAGTAATATTTAATTGCAAGTGTCCATAAAAATAAAATTTTATTTATTAAAAAATGCAAAGGATATAAAAAGAGCGACTTTAAAGCCAAATATTAGCAGAAAATTAATATGAAAATGAATTTTTTTATTTTTAAATTTTGTATCAAATGTATGTTTCGAATTTTATTATTTTAAATGTTGATTTTAAAATCAGTTTATTATTTTTAAAGAATTGATTGATTTATAAAATTGATTACAAAACCATAATTAATATCAGATCAAACGTCAATGAATACGTAATTTCTTACCGACTATAAATCAAAATTTTTAGGTGTCTTAAGTTACGGTTAAGTTAAAGTTAACGTTAAGTTAACGTTACCGACTATAAATCGGGCATAATGCCCAATTTATAGTCGGTAACTTTAACTTAACGTTAACTTTATAGATCTCCAAAGTGTAACGCTATTGAATTTATTGATAAATTTGAGGATATAATACGTGACAAAAAAAACTTGTTAATTTGTGGAGACTTTAATTTTAATTTAAGCAACAAATATCACCCAATAGTCCAACGTTATGAAGATGTCATTCTAACGAATGGTTGTTTGTTTCTGAACTCTTTGGAATCTACATTCTCGACTAGAATTAAAAACAACTCAGCAACAATTATCGATCACATCATAACTGACATAGATAGGAATTCTTTCTCATTGTCTTACTATGATACTCCTTTGAGCGACCATCGAATGCTACTGCTTAACATTAATGAGACGGCCATTGGACCTAGTATTAATAATACCCAGAAAATAGTTTTTGAGTATGAGAGACTAAACCTGTCTGCAATAAAGTATATGGTTGATAGTTGCAAGGATTTTCCAGCATTAGTGAATGGTTTTCAGTCTATTGTTAAGGATCATACCAAAGTTATGCCTTCTAAAACATGTCTCAAAAAAATTAAAAACAATCCTTGGATCTCTAAAGAAATTATTCAAGAAATAAAAAATAGGGATAAGTTATACAAACTTAAGAAAAGATATCCGAGTAATAAAATTTTTCATTCTGAATTTTTAGTTTCCAGAAACACTTGAAAGCTTTAATTACGCAAGCCAAAATTAGATATTTTGAAAATGAACTTCGTAATAACAATTATTCTGATCTGTGGAAAGTAGTAAATCGTCATGTGTTTATGAAAAAGAAATCAGAAAATAATATATCACTGTCAATTGATAATGAAATAATTCAGGATAAAGAACGTATTTGTAACATCTTAAATGAATATTATATATCCTGTGTGGGAAAACTTTTTCATGACATGCCAACCGTTTCGGTGGGTAACTCTCGTTTCTATCAAGCTCCTCAAAATTTAAATGAAAACTTCGAATTGAGACCCACAACAAAAGAAGAGATTATTTCTATTATGGAAAACATGAACAAACAAGCGGCTGTGGGTTTTGATAAGATCTCTGTAAAACTTTGTTTGCATTTAAAAAATATTGTATTCGAGGCTTATAAATAATTGTTCAAAAATTAAGAATTTCCGTCGTGTCTAAAGCTTACAGAAGTAGTTCCCGTTCACAAAGGTGGAAACAGGCAAACAATGTCCAACTATAGGCCCATCATCCTGCTAACAACTTTCTCAAAAATTTTCGAACGCATTCTTTACAGCAGATTAGAGATGTTCTGCTTAAAAAACAAAATCATTAACAACAACCAATATGGTTTCTGTCGTAATTCAAGTACTCTATCAGCGGCCGCCTCAATGGTTACATTAATTCAAGCTGGCTTAGACAAGCTTCTTTTTACTGGCTGTATTTTTATAGACTTTCAAAAGGCTTTTGATTCTGTGTGTCATAAGACACTTTTAGAAAAAATAAAGCTTTTGGGTGTCTCTGATGAGGATTTAGTTGTGTTTGAGAATTACCTAAAAAGCCGTAAACAGTATGTAAAAGTGAACGATAAAACCGGTTTTCCTTTGAATATTAATTTTGGTGTTCCTCAAGGTTCATACCTTGGTCCTTTATTATTTCTTTTGTATACCAATGATGTATTTAGTCTTCAACTTAAAGGAAAGGCAATTATGTATGCTGATGACATGTGTATTATATTTACAGCTGAAACCGCGGCAGAACTCTTCGGCCAAATGCAACATGATCTTGAGCTGGTTAATGATTGGGCTAATGTTAATCATCTAAAACTAAATGAGAAAAAAACAGTTTATATGCTGTTTTCAATGGTGAATAAGGACATGTCAGATGCAAAGGATTTATCCATTAACCTAAACAGTGTGTCTATACAAAAGGTTAAAGTGTTTAAATACCTCGATTTGACGGTTGACTATAGACTTGATTGGAATAAGCACATAGATTCTCTTAGGAACCGTATAAAAATTGTGTCCATTATTTTCAAAAAAATGAAAAACATTCTACCACAAAAAATTCTGTATATGATTTTTAACTCCCATATACAAAGCAAAATAAGATATCTATTACCGATTTGGGGATTTGCCGCACAGTATAAACTAAACGAAATACAACGAATGACTAACAAATTAATGAGAAGTATTAAAAACCTTCCGTTTGACTATAGTAGCTCACTTTTATATGATGAATCATACCTATCACTTCAGCAACTCATTAAGTTTGATATAATTCTTTTTATTTTTAAAATAAAGAATAACTTAGTGAAAAATGATTTTTGTCTGGAGATAGTTGGTGATCGCCATACTTATTTAACAAGACAGGTCAATGATTATGTCGTTGACTACAAAAGGACAAAAAAGGGGCAATCTAATTTTTTGTACATTGGTTTAAATGAATTTAATAAACTGCCCTCCGAGATAAAAGATGAGTCGAAGATCGCTTTATTTAAAAAGAAGCTGAAGCACCTAATTTGTACTTAGTCATTTTCGTTGTTGTACGTATGCTACTTATACTTATACTTTACTTATGCATGTCTATATACACATGTATACATGTGGTGGTAATATCATTTGCATTCCATTTATATTGATATCTATACGTATATTTATGTCTATGTCTATATGTTTGAAAGGATTTTTTTTTAATTATTTTTTTTATGATTTACTCGAACACGCTTGCAATTTATAGGGTATATAAAAAAGCATTGTAGATTTTGATTTATATTTTATTCTATTGGAAATGCATTGTTAAATGCTATAATAATACATTGTGAATGTGTCTTTATGGCATGACTTTACATATTTTTGACGTTTTCTAACTTCACATTCATTCTCTTTTTACAACAAGAAGCCTTGTACATTTTCGTGTATTGTAATTATAAAACTCAATAAAACAATTATAATGTGTATAATTATTTTCCTTTAATAAATTCACAAAAGGTTATGGGCCCAGTGCAATAAAAAGAAAAGAATTAGTATATTTTTTATAAGAAGCTGAATCGCCGTATTCATAAAAAAATATATATAAAAATGAGTAATGAAGAAATCCATCATCATTTTATGCATCGTTTAAACGATAAGAATTTCAAGTTATGGAAATTGAATGTTTTTTCCATGTTGAAAGGTCAGGGATTACTGGACATAGCAAATGGAACAAGTAAACTTGATGTAACAGTTTCTGATGAACTGCAACAGCAATGGAATAAAAAAGATGGTAAGGCAATGTCAATTTTAATATCCTCAATTGAAAAAGAGCAAGCCAATCATATTTTGAATTGCAAAAATGCGCACGAGGTTTTAAAAAAATTAGAGAACATTCACGAAAAGAAAAGTGAGGTTAGAATCATGAGTTTATACGAAGAATATTTTTCGTTAAAAATGCAAGACGATGAATCTGTGACGTCATATGTTTCAAAAGTTACAACATTAGCAGGAGATATTGAAAGTCAAGGTGAGAAATTATCTGATACTATTAAAATGGTTAGGATCATTAGTAGCCTAACATCAAAATTTAAAAATTTAAAAACTATATGGTACAATATTAAAGAAGGCCGTACATTGGATAATTTATTGGCTAGATTACAACTTGAAGATCAATTTAAAATATCAGACAAAGATGAAATTACACAGGCAGCGTTTAATTCTAGAATTGATAAAACTAAACGTAAACTATCAATTGCTGAAAGAAAAAAGATAACTAAATGTAATTTTTGCCATAAATTTGGGCATTGGGAAAAGGAATGCAGAAATAAAAGTAATAGCAAAACTGAGGTAACCAAAAGCAAATCAGATGAAATGGCTTTTGTAGCACCAATTAATGACGTCATATCAGCAGCGTATAATGATGTCTGGATTGCAGATTCAGGTGCAACAGCACACATGTCTTCAAGAAAAGAATGGTTTTCTGAATTGAATCTAATAAATGATAATCGTTTTGTACAAATAGCTAATAATGAAAAACTATCAATCTCAGGTTATGGCACTATTAATATTAATGCTTTTGTTAATGGTAAATGGGAACCACGAATTTTAACAAATGTTCAATATGTACCAGAGCTAAAACAAAATTTGTTTTCTACCGGTTCAACAACTTCAAAAGGCTATTCAATGTTAATTCGAAGCAAAGAATGTGAAATTCATGATAATAATGGTATAATTGTAGCAACTGGACTACGAGATTTGAGAAATCAATTTAGAATGTTGTTTAATGTTAGACGAGAAGAACAAGCAAATACAGCAAAAATGGTATCACTGCAACAATGGCATTGTAGACTCGGTCACATAAATTTCGCAACGGAATTTGCAGGGACAAAACATATATGAATCAATAAAAAATTTTAAAATACATGTTCAAAACATCTGCGGATTGAACGCTAACCATGACCACGTGCAACATCATCTTGAGCACGACAAACCGAACATTCTATTCCTTACAGAAACACAAGTTTCTGAAAATTTTCTCTTTATAGAATCGCTTAATTCCAAATATAGGCTCGAATCAGCTTTCAAACTCCATCAGGGCGTATGCGCATTCATTCATGAGAGTGTTGCGTACACGCGCTTTCCAAATTTTGAACTACACGGTGACGGCTTCAATACAATGGTTTTAAAGATTTGTCTTCCAGAAATGACTTTTTTTACAATAGCTTTATACCGGTCCCCCAACAAACGTAACCCAAACTTTTTTAATATACTGACAAAAATTATGGACGAGATTAGAGCAAAGTCCCCTAATTGTGAAGTTATCGTTACCGGTGACTTCAACGTCCACAACAAATCATGGTTGGAATTCTCCAAATCGACTGACGATGTTGACAATAGTGGAAAACTGGCAGAAATTTTTGCCGCGTCTCAGGGCCTATTCCAAATTGTTAAAACCCCGACTTTCACTCCCCGTAATGGCGGTGATAATAGTTTTCTACTAGATCTCTATCTTACCACAATGCCAGATATTACGAGTGTCGATGTTGCGAAAGGTAGTATTGGAAATTCTGATCATTATTTAATCTCATCAGTTATCAAAACTGATTTACTTAAAACTACAGCTCCCAAACCCCGTAAAATATTTCACTACTCAAAAATGGATAAGAGTGGTCTTCAAAATTTTTTCCATGGTTTCCCTTTCGACCGTCATTGTTTTTACACTGACAATGTAAATGTTTCTGCTCAAAACTTTACAGAAACCATCCAATTTGCTATCAATAAATTTGTCCCTTTCTCCATAGTAAAACCCAAACAAAAATACTTGTATTCGAAAGCTGCCAAAACGGCACTTAGAAACAAACGTAGATCATTTAATATTTGGATTCATAACAAAACTCCCACTAATCGATCCCAATATCTAAAGGCCAACAAAATATCAAATCAGATTATCTCAAACGAAAAGTCCGAAATTGACAGAGCGAAAGCCTCAAAACTTACGTCTATGTCTGTTTCTGACAAGAGTTTCTACAGTGCCATTAATTCTTTAAATTCTGGTACAAAATTTTCTATTCCCCCTATTATTGATGGTGATTTAATCGTCAATGATCCCGCAAGAAAAGCTAACTTGTTCGCTGAACGCTTTGCTCTGAACTCCACTGTTTTGGAAACTGCTAAAGAAATACCCCAAATCCAGTCTTCAGGAGTTAATATGAATGAACTTCACTTCAAACCCAAAATAGTCGCTAAACTTTTAAAGGGGTTAAACATCAACAAAGCATCAGGAATGGACAATATTCCACCCATTATTTTAAAAACCTTTTCCAAAGAACGTGCACCAACTTTAACTAAAATATTCTACCAATCCTACAAATCTGGTATATTTCCCTCGTGCTGGAAGTTGGCAAATGTCCAGCCCGTCCCCAAAAAGGGACTAAAATCCGATATCTCAAATTATAGGCCAATAGCTTTACTATCGGTCCTATCCAAAGTCTATGAGCATTATATTAATACACATATTTCAAAATTTCTGGAAGAAAATCATTTAATATCCGACAGCCAATACGGTTTTCGAAACAAAAGATCAACTACCGATCTATCAAACTATGTAGCGCATTGTTGGAACAGCATACTTGATAAAGGTGGTGAAACATACGTTATCGCTTTAGACATCTCCAAGGCATTCGATCGAGTCTGGCATGGCAACTTAATCAACAAGCTCGTTGCGTACGGTTTTCATCCCAATGTTGTGAAGCTGATTCAAAATTTTCTATCCGACCGATACATTTCGGTAACCTTAGACGGATATTCTTCTGAGTCTAAACTAATTAACGCTGGTGTACCCCAAGGCTCAGTATTGTCCCCAACCCTATTTTTGATTTATATCAACGAATTGTTGAAAATCACCAGCAACCCAATAAATAGTTTTGCAGATGATAGTACTCTGCACAAGTCGTTCGAGCCCCTTCCTTCAAAAGGTAAAATGCACGAACGAATTAATCCTGCCCGGAGAGACGCTGCCATAAACGTGAACAAAGACCTGAATAAAGTCGCCGACTGGGGTGACCAAAACCTTGTCAATTTCAACTCCACCAAAACACAGCTGTTTTTCCAGATTAAAGACCGAGTTCCCCAAAGATATTTTATTTAGTATGTGTGATGAACCAATAGGTGAATGTAAAAACATTCGTTTATTGGGTGTCACAGTTTCAAATGACCTACTCTGGAACGATCATGTAATGGCGATGGCAAAAAGCGCGTCTAAAAAACTCGGCCTCCTAAATAGATGCAAAAAATTTTTCACTCCATACAAATTGCTCCATGTTTATAAGTCCTATATTCGTCCCTGTATGGAGTACTGCTGTCAAGTTTGGGGTGCTGCCTCTGTTTCCATCTTGGCCCTCTTGGACTCTGTTCAAAAGCGAGCTATACGAATTGTAGGTGATCGAACTTTGACATCAAAACTTGATTCCCTACAACATCGTCGCACTGTTGCTGACCTCGTTGTTTTTTACAAATATCGTCATCAGCAGTGCTCAGATGAAATCAGCGGCATCATGCCTCAAACTTATTCTTACCCCCGTTCCACTCGGCAATCGGCTGCCGCAACCAGTGAAACGGTAAAGATCCCGCGCTGTCATACTGGCAGATCGCAGAGAGACTTCTTTGTCCGAACTGCGTACAAATGGAATAGTTTGCCGGAACACTTAGTCTCAGGCGGCTTCAACCCACAGATGTTTAAAAAAAGCGTTAATCTACACTTCAGAACGCCAGTTGTTGTGGGACCCAGGTCTAGACCTAGGTCTTAAAAGGTATTTATGTGTTGTTGTGACACATATTCTAAACCCTATTACACAACACATTTTATTAAAAAAAAAAAAAAAAAAAAATTAAAAATATGGTGAAAGAGAATTTAGCAAATGGGTTAGAGTTATCAGATGTTGAAGAATTTTACTGTGAAGAATGCAAATATGGTAAAATGCAAAGGTCAACTCATAAATCATCATTGAAACGTATTGCTGAAAAATGTAAATATATTCATATGGACT
Organism: Diogma glabrata; assembly: GCA_963693315.1. Taxonomy (NCBI): domain Eukaryota; kingdom Metazoa; phylum Arthropoda; class Insecta; order Diptera; family Cylindrotomidae; genus Diogma; species Diogma glabrata. Next base: position 270,324,027 of record OY856186.1, read on the forward strand.
TATGTGGACCAATGAATGAAACTGGAATTGGTGGTGTTCGCTATGTTATGTTGCTCAAGGATGAAAGCACTAACTTCAGGTATGCATATTTTATTTCTAATAAATCTGAAGTACCTGATAAATTAAAATTTTTCTTTTTAATGATACGCAACATAACTGGCCAACAAGTTAAATATATAAGGTGTGATAATGGTTCTGAATTCATAAACAAAGATGTCATGATGTTATTGTCAAATAATGGAATTGTTCTTGAAAAAATTTCACCATATACACCAGAACAAAACGGTTTTATTGAACGCGATAATAGAACTATAATTGAATCAGCAAGAACTATGTTGTTAGCAAGTGGTTTAAACAAATGTTTGTGGCCTGAAGCAGTCAGAACGTCTATTTATGTGTTTAATAGATCATCATCTAGAAGCAGTTCAACAACAACACCATATGAAAGCTGGTTTGGTGAAAAACCTTATTTAGGTCATATTAAGGTTTTTGGTACGGAATGCATGGTTCATATTCCAAAACAATTAGGGAGAAAAAAATGGGATGCAAAAGCGAAAAAATGTTTTTAGTTGGATACGAACCAACATCTAAAAATTATCGTTTATATGATCAAGAAAAAAATAAAGTAATAATAAGTTGTGATGTTGTTTTCAACGAAATTATTAAAATCCCAATAGTATTTGAAGATGATGATAAAAACGACATAAATACAAATATTAATGACAACGAAACAAATCTATCAAAAATAATAGAAGAATCTGAATCATTAAATTTAAATGATAACGATGTTGCTGAAGAATTAGTTCGAAATCACGAATATAAACTAAGAACAAAAATAAACAAACCTGCAGCCAAATTCTGTAACTGTGAAGTGGTGAAGTGTTAAAAATTTCTTCATTTCGATTTTATCATTAATTTTTTATCATTTTACCATTTTTGCGATTCTATATGCGATTAGAGTGTTAAAAAATCTAATAGCAAGCCGCGCACTTTCAAACGTCAAATATACATAAAATTAAATGTATATTTTAAGTTTCAACACAATTTGAACGTAAATTTTTACAAATTTAGATATATATAACTATTTTAGAAATTAAATTTGTAAAATTAATCTGCATTTAATTTAGAAATGCAATTTTTAAAAATCAAATCGCATTGACGGTTTTGCTGTTTTTTGACATAATGTCAATAACAACAAAAGAAACGATTTTATTTCATTGCCAAAGAAAACGTCAGTGTTAAATTTATTGTTTTAAAACTTCACTCACTTAGATATTTTTGCGGTGAAGTGATAAAAAACTTATCACTTCCCCACTTCACAGTTACAGAATTTGGCTGCTGCTAGGTATAGAAATGAAATGGGTAACTCAGCAATAATTATTGAACCAAATGATTATGATGAAGCTATTAATTCTGAATATGGAAATGAATGGAAAGTTGCAATGAATGATGAATTAGAGTCTTTAAAAAATAATGAAACTTGGAAATTGGTAGAAAAACCTGATGGTAAAAATATTGTGGGCTGTAAATGGGTTTACAAGCTTAAGAGAAATCCATATAGCAATGAATCAAATTTTAAAGCTCGACTTGTAGCAAAAGTTTATTCACAGCAATCAGGAGTCGACTACAATAAAACTTTTTCACCAGTCGTACGATATGATTCTATAAGAACTATTCTAGCAATAGCAGCAGTTGAAGATATGGAAATGATACAATTCGATATAAAAACAGCTTTTCTGTATGGTGAATTAAAAGAAGAGGTATTTATGGAAATACCAAAAGGCTATGAAATGGTCAACAATAATTTAGTCTGTTTATTAAGAAAAAGTTTGTATGGGTTAAAGCAGTCATCAAGAGTTTGGAACTCTGAATTTACAAATTTCTTAAAGAAGTGTTGCATGATACAATCTTCAGCAGATTCTTGTGTTTTTATTGGTAAAATAGAAGAAGATAAAGTCATTCTTCTATTATATGTGGATGATGGTTTAATTTTATCGTCAACTAAAAAGGGTATAAATTTCATAATTCAACAATTAAATGAAAATTTTGAAATTACATACGGTGAAGAAAACTATTATGTTGGAATGGAAACTAACCGAGATAGAAAAAATAAAATAATAGAACTAACACAACAGTCATATATACAAAAATTATTACAAAAATTTAATATGACAGAGGCAAAAGTTATATCAACTCCGGCAGATATAAATGTAATTTTATCAAAGTCAACTGATGATGATAATGTTAATTTTCCGTTCAGGCAAGCAGTTGGATCATTGATGTTCGCAGCAACAGTTTCGAGGCCGGATATATCCTATGCAGTGGGAGAAATCAGCAAATTTTTAGAAAATCCAAATGAAAGTCATGTCTCAGCACTTAAACGAATTTTAAGATATTTAAAGAAAACTACAAATATGTGTATAAGATATAATGGAACATCAGATGAAATAAAATTTGAAGGGTTTACAGATGCAGATTTTGCACGTGATATTGAAACTCAAGATCAACTACAGGATATGTGTTTTTAATCAATGGAAGCGCAATAACTTGGAGAAGCACTCGTCAGAAAACAGTAGCTTTGTCCACTACGGAAGCGGAATGTATGGCTGTATGCGAGGGATCTAAAGAAGCTGTATGGTTGCAACAATTGTTACAAGATGTTGGTTATAAACAAAAATTTGCAACAATATTAAACGTAGATAACCAAGGTGCAATTAGATTAATCGAAAATCCAGAACTGCATCACAGAACCAAACATATCGATATAAGGTTAAGATTCATCCGTGAGTTAGCTGAATCTGACACTATCAGGCTGATTCTGAGTTAAGAGGTCTTAGCTATGATTATTTCTGTTATGACAATTTTTTTAAGAGGAATATCTTAATTGCGATTCTAAGAACGTTGTCATAAAAAACCTCATAATAACTCTACAAATATATTTTGGAGATCTTTCAAACGGCTATGTTTATAAACAAAAGTATTATAAAATGTCATATTTTCTTTTTAAATAATTTAAATACAAATTAAAATACCATATAGATTATTATTAAGAATTATGGTATATTATATAATAATTTTTTATAAAAATCAAGTTTATGTTTTATAAAATTTTTTAAGGTATCAATAATTTTTGTTTGTAAAAATACCAAACGCCATTTTCAATAATCAAAAGTGTATTTTATTTTATAATAATTTATATACAATTAATATAAAATTATACCATATATTAATTATTTTGCAATAAATTTGTTAGAAAAGAATTATTGTTTTTCCTTAAAGTTTATATAAAATTTGCAAAATTTTCATAAACAACATGAGACGTAAAAGTTTGATATTGCAAATATGAAATTTTCAATCGCCATTTTATTTAAAATCAATATATATCAATATATATTTTGTTTTATATTTTTGATTCAAACTTAAATAAAATATAGATAATTATTATAAATTTTATAATAATTACATAAATAAATCATAATTAATATTTTATCCTTTATTAATATAATTTTTCATACAAGATTTCAAATAAGAAATATGAAACTTTAAGTTATGATGCTTAAGATGACCATGTTTGATGGTCTTACGTTAAGAGGCATGGTATAACGAATATAAGGTATTCTTGACAGCTAATCGAAAATTTTGTGTGACGTCATCCGGCGTAAATATAAAGAAACAAAAAATGTTTTAATTTGAAAATTAGAGAAAACATAATTTTTACGTTATGGTTTTCCTTATTTTTTTCATTAACAATTTGTTAATTAAGTTTTCTAACTCTAAAGAACATTTTACAGAGTAGGAAATTCGACGTCCACGCCATGCTGCAGGGGTAATGCAGACAGAATTAGGTTGGTGTATCGCAGACAAGCAGAGAAAATCTTCTTAGTCTATTACGCTACATCACGGTGAATTGGCGCCTTAAAACTTCTTATAACCTTAACATCATAACAGAACCATTAACGAAAATTTGGGTTGGGACTGAGGTTAATTCCATCACTCCGAAAAAAAAGTTTTGTTAAATTTGATAACCAAAAAAAGAATACCAGACACTAACAAAACAACAGAAGTTTTACCTGGACGTGAGAAAGAACCAAACTACCGAATCGGAACGTGAAACGTGTGCAGCCTGATCTCATGATGCTTTAATAAGCATAGAAACAGAGGCTGAGAGGCATAGGATGGGTATCATTTCTTTGCAAGAAATTAGACAGCCAATAATCGGAAAACAAAATTCGAATAGTCACTCTTTATGCAGTAGTGGTCATTCTTCTCGAAATGAATTTAGTACTGATTTCCTTGTTGGTTCCCACATACAAGAAGCCGTGTTGAAATTCATCCTGGTCAATGAGAGGATTTGCTACTTAGGGTACATAAAACAATATTTCTTTTATTGCCTTGCATGCACCTACTGAAGCTAAGACCGTCAATATTTTCTACATAGCACTAGAGGAGGTTATGAAATCAACACCAACAATGATAATGGTGAGAGAATGACTGAGTTTGCATTATCAAATAATTTGAGAATTGCCAGTACTTTCTTTTCGCATCGATCGATTCATAAGCAGACATGTTTTTAAACCGAATGGAAACTCTTGAAGTCAAATTGATCAAGTACTAGCAATAGCACGTTTCTTTTCGAGCAATTTGGATGTGCGTTCCTTTAGATGTGCAAATATTGGAAATAACCACTTCCTTGTATGTTCTAAGATAAGGTTCCACTTTTAACCATCATTTCAACGATCTTTTACTCATTAGAGTATTTAAAAGTTTGTCTTTTAAAGTCCAATCATTTTCAGTGAAGTGTAAGGAACAAACTATCTTATAATAAATACGAACATTTTTTTTCCACATGATTACTACAATCTGATTTATTTTTCTGGAAATTAAAAAACCTTATGTTTTGAGTATGAATTTTCACATTTGTTGAAAACTTTTGGTTTTAACGTAGTTCGGCATTTAAATTTGTATATGTTTTAATAGTAAAACAAATACTAAAGTTCATTAATTAATGAATGAATTAATTTCAAGCATTTCATTAACTAATAAATTAACTTATAAATCATACTAAATATATTTTTAATTTAAAAACAATAGCTTTTCTCATTGATAATAACAACAAACGTATTATATAAAACTCTGAATGACGTCAATCAAAATCAAAATGGCATCGCTGTCACTCTAGTGAGAATACCTTATTTTCATTTTACCATGGTTAAGAGGTTTTTTTTTGACATCTCACAGTTGTGACTACATACAGAATCGCATTTAAGAGGTTTTAGTCTTAGCTAAGAGAAAAGTCTTTGCTATGACTATTTTTACATCTGTGAGGGTATGTCAGAATCAGCCTGTATTTTAATCAAATGCATTAATACAAATGAGCAGCGAGCTGATATGCTTACAAAACCTTTAAGCAATAAAAGTTTTCAACATAATTTGTCGTTGCTGGGATTGTTAGAATTTAAACAATGAGTGGGAGTATTGGAAATGCATTGTTAAATGCTATAATAATACATTGTGAATGTGTCTTTATGGCATGACTTTACATATTTTTGACGTTTTCTAACTTCACATTCATTCTCTTTTTACAACAAGAAGCGTTGTACATTTTCGTGTATTGTTATTATAAAACTCAATAAAACAATTATAAAGTGTATAATTCTTTTCCTTTAATAAATTCACAAAATATTCAATTAATTTATAGGTTAAGCTTTATTTGATCAAACTATTACTGTACAATTATATTTTCATAAAGGTATGCGGAAAGACATGTTGTCTTTGCATACTAACTATTTTAGTGTATAGATGTATGCACATATTCAAATAAATAAAAAAAAAAAAAAAAAAAAAAACTTAACGTAAAGTACAAATGTATGAAAATGCACTAGAGTATTTATAGTCGTTAACGCAAACTTAACGTTAACTTAACGTAAAGTTCATTTCATTCTATCTTAAAGATTTTGTTAAGGATTTTTTGACGTTTAGTATAAAAACTGAAAAAAACTAATATTTAATTGCTAGTGTTTATAAAAATAAAATTTTATTTATTAAAAAATGCAACGGATATAAAAAGAGCGACTTTAAAGCCAAATATTAGCATGAAATTAATATGAAAATTAGCATGAAAATAAATTTTTTTATTTTTAAATTTTGTATCAAATGTTTATTTCGAATTTTATTATTTTAAATTTTGATTTTAAAATCAGTTTGCTACTTTTAAAGAATTGATTGATTTATGAAATTGATTACAAAACCAAAATTAATATCAAATCAACGTCAAAGAATACGTAATTTCTTTGTTTTTTTTTGTACTGTTAAAAATTTTGTACTGTCTTAAGTTACGGTTAAGTTAACGTTACCGACTACAAATCGGGCATAAAATAATTTTCATTGTGCATGCTCTGTAAGGTTCTAAGGTCCAAAAATCTTCATTCCAGGTGCCGTTAAAACTTATAAATAAATCAAATAAGTATAATAATTTTTTTTGATTTACGTCTGTTATAATTGTTACAAATTTTGCTATTAGCACACTAAATATGAAATATTCATTTTTTAGACTCTTTGAATATCCGAAGATACCATGTCAACTAGAAAGGAAGAAGGTTGGGAAAATGGAAGGGATGAGGATATGGGCATAACTACACTAATTCTTTTAGATGACTGTTATGTATGTTAATATAAATAATTTTAAATTAGTTAAGTTATTATCAATCAATCACCCTGTGATTATTTTACGGTGATAAACACATACAAGATAAACATGCTATAGACCTTTTTCCCGAAAAAAACTTGACATTTGTGATCAGCTGATTTGGATTTCGAAAACTTTAAAAAATTGTTATTTCTTGCAAATCAAGATTGTTTTGCGTTGTCTTTAAGTTGTTTTTTTACTATATTTGCATTATTATTATTTTTGCAGTAAATTTTAATACATAATTACTGATTTCTAATTATCATTTGACAGATGACATGCAGCAATCCATTAGGGATGAGCATCGAGACAAAAACATCGATGTTTACCATCGAATAAACATCGGGAGCCCAACATCGATGGTCGTGAAACATCGACCTCAAAACATCGATGTTTTTGAGTATTCATTCCCCAAAAAGTAAAAAACCCCACAAACAAATATTAAGGTTAACATAAGTATTTTTCTTTACAAAAAAAAACAGTATTTTTTATTCCCACATTTTCTCTGGCACAGAATTTAAAAATAAAGTCTTAGAAGGCAACTTCCCCTCTAAACGATTTCTTGTTTTCGATATTATCTGGCCAGCTTTAGAAAATAATCTTTCAGAGGGAACGGAAGTTCCTACAACAGCCAGATATTCAAGTACAACTCCCGATAAATTTGGGTAGGTTGGTTTTAAATCCCTCCAGAAAGACAGAGGATCTTGTTGACATTTTTTGACATCTAGAAAAATGTGTTTGCAATAGCTGTATTGTTGGTAATTACACAACACATTTTATCTTCAAAAAAACCTTATTAATATAAATTAAAAATTAAAATACACAATTGTTGTTATATATACTTTATACTAATAAATATTTAAATTTATTTATTATTATAAGGCTGTGCTACAAGTAGTAAACGTCAAATAAAATCGCTGTAAATCAACAATGCGTTCACAAATTTGACCACTGCTCAATTTGACAACTCTTAACTGTTGAGAGCTTGAAATTAGCTGCTTACGTCGGGTGAACGCACCCAATACTATCAAGTTCGAAAAAAAACATCGATAGCCAAACATCGACACATAACCATCGATGGTGAAAAAACATCGACACTGTAACATCGATGGTAAATACATCGAACATCGGGCCCCTACCATCGATGTTTATCAAACATCGACCATCGATGCTCATCCCTACAATCCATGCAGCAATACAACGATTTGAAGTTTAAAGAAAAAACTCTATGATGTTAAACATAAAATAATTACAGCTGCTTGTGTGATTAAAAACATAAAATAAAATAAACTATTTAAAATTAGTCTTATGAGATTACGTGAAGATTATGGTCAGATCTTTTGAATAAATTGGATTGAATTAAATATAAATACTACAATTATTATAAAAAGTTTTTTGAGATTAATGCTTGTTCCTGGATTCATATTCACCAAGAATACAATAAATTGGCGACGAAGATGGGATTGGATGATGTTCCGATAAAACATATTTGTTAATAGTTTTTAAAATCAACACACAGTCGTACTTGATTATTCATCTTTTTTACTACAACAATCGGACTAGCCCAAGATGAATATTTTACAGGCTCTGATATCTGCTTATTGACAAGCCGATCTAGTTCCTTTTCAACTTCATTCCTAACTTGAAAAGGTAGGGCATATGCACAGTAAAAAACTGGTTGTACATTTTCTTCTAATAGCACCTCTACAACAAATTCTTATGATATGATACATGTCCAATTTGATTGCATGTGTAGCATCTCCATCTTTTTTCTGGACACTGATTTTCCAGATGATACAGAGTTCCACATCTAGTACACAAGTGTTGAATTCTCCGCTTATAATGCCATAAAAATATTCAATGGCAAAAATATTCAATGCAACTGCAAACCTGTTCGATTTTAATATCTCGAAAGACAGCTACAGAAATAAACTGAAAAACCATTTCCTTCAACTTTAATGTAACGTTTAATTATAAAAAAAATTTGATAATTTTGATTAATTCACTTAGGTGAATATTTTAATTGTATAGACTTCTTTTATTGTTGTTATTATTGATATTTTTGTTTGTAATTTTATTGCTCATGTATTGCTGTATTATTTGTTTTCTTTTAACTCTTTTTGCAACCTTCTTATTCTCATGTTCTGAAATCATATATGTATGTACAAATTCGATTTCTTTAATAACAAATAAATAAATAAATAAATAAATTTCCACCCACATTTGATAACGTACTGCTTCCAGATGATGGACTTGAGGCACGAATAACCAGTTTTACTCTGATAATTATTATTGTTAAACTCTGTTTTTGTAGATTGAAATTCAGCACGACTTATCATGCTTATCACGACTTATCATGCTTATCACGACTTATCCATGCTTATCATATGGTAATTTACAAATTTGTTGACTGTTTACTGCTAGACCCATATGTTGATCTACCTTGACTATAACTATTAATTGTACCACCAGACGAGTTAATTATTTGACTTCCATTTACCGATATTTTTAAAGTAAGTGCGATCTCACAATATTTATGAAATGGTTCTTCTGCATTTTTTAAAAACTCTTGCTGAATTATATTTGATTTCAGTCCCACAACGAACCTATACCGTCCAAAAAATCTCCATACATACACGATTGTGCTAAACTCTTCAACTTGATTATAAAATCGGCTATTGTTTCTCCCTTGTTATTGACATTTTCTTATAATGTTTGAGGTGCAAACTCATCGGAAAAGACGGAGGCGGGCATTGAGCTCCATAATTTGGCCACTCTATTAAAATAATCGTTTTGGAAGGACATAGTTCTACAACGAGGTATTTGGATAGCAAATGGATTGGATCACTCTGAAGTTCTTGTTCGTCGATTGAACTGCGCACATGATGGAATGATATTTTGAATTACCTTAGAGGAGAATTCGCTTAAGTTGTATTTATAGTAGATTGACAATTCAGCCACATTTCTTCGGTGCTGGAGTGAATCCAGCTGATTAGTTAGTTCGGTATTATCAATCAACCGTATTGCTTTTCTCTGTACAGGACCTAGACATTTTATTGTTGATTGACAAGTACCTTCCCAAACATGACAGCAGTATTCCATACATGGATGAATAAAGGACTTATGGATCAGCAAAATTTGATCGGTATTAAAAATTTCTTACATCGGCTCAAGAATCCTAATTTTTGATTTAGCAAGGTTGAACACATGTTTATTCCATTTCAGGTTATTTTCAATATCCACTCCAAGTAGTCTAATAGATTCAACCGCATGCAATTCCTCATGGTTTATCTTAATAGGAAAGTTTTTATGTCGCTCTATTCGTGAAAGACGGCAAAGTTTAGTTTTGGTTGGGTTAAATGCAACAAGATTACGACTACCCCATCCCATTATACGGGCCAAGTCCTCGCAGTTTGAGATCGAAATTTAGAAGATGCATGTGATGCATGCAAACTATGGATGGGTGCACTGTAGAATTAATTAAATAATTTATGTATAGAAGAAACAAGGTTGGTGAGAGTGCAGAGTCTTGAGGAACACCAGCATTAGTTGTGAAAATATTGGATGTAACACCATCTAAATTTACATGAAATTGGTGACCTGCTAGAAAACTTTGAATCCATGAGACAGTAAGAAGATCTATACCATAAGATTTTAATTTAGCTATAAGATTTCTTGCCACACTTTATCAAATGCCTTAGAAATATCAAGTGAAATACTGAATGTTTCTCCATGGTAGGCTAACAGATCACCTAACTTAAACTAAGAAAAACTTATGATTACAGTTGACTATGAATTCAAGTGTTTAATGGATCAAAGCATAATACGTTTTCATGACTTGTGGAAATGCTTACCAATGCATTAGAATTGCCTAATTATTTGGTTGATTTTAAATCAATTGAAACCATACTTTAAATAGTATTGTTTACTTATTAAAAACCAATAAAAACTTATCGTGTATATAAATGTATATAAAATATGTTTTTAGTAACTTTAGAATGGAATAATGCTTATAGTGAATTCTAAGCATACTCTTTCAAAATAGCATTTGCAATAACCAACCGTTGTATCTCAGAAGTCCCTTCATAAATTTCCGTAATTCGTGCTTCTCTATAATATCTTTCGGCTGGCATATCTTTAACATAACCCATTCCTCCTAGCACTTGAATGCATTGATGCGATGCAAATGTAGCTGTTTCCGATGCAGATAATTTCCCCATTGAAGCTTCTTTTGTAAATGGTAAATTATTATCTTTTAACCAAGCAGCACGCCAGACCAACAACCTGGACGATTCAATTTTTAATGCCATATCGGCTATTTTTTGTTGTATCATTTGTAGTTTTGATATTGGTTTACCAAATGCTGTTCTTTTTTTAGAATAATCAATGGCAAGTTCCAATGAAGCTTGAGCAATTCCTAACGCCTGACTTCCTATTCCTATACGACCTGCGTCCAATGCTTTCATTGCAATTTTGAATCCCATACCCACGCTACCGAGTATATTTTCTTTAGGAATAGCACAGTCTTCAAAAGTTAACGTTGCAGTGGACGATCCACATAATCCTAGTTTATTTTCGTTTTTACCAACAATCAAACCCTGTGTTGGTTTCGGAATTAAAAATGCTGATATACCTTTATTTTTCAGTTTTTTATCAGTGGAGGCAAATAATAAAATAGCACTTCCAGGGTGAGCATTTGTAATCCATGCCTTTGTACCATTAATTATCCACTGATTGCCTTTTAAAGTTGCTGTTGTTGACGCTGCTCCAGCGTCACTTCCATTACCAGGCTCGGATAATGCAAAACAAGCAATTTTATCACCATTTAAGAATGGAGTTACAAATTCATCTATTTGTGCTTCAGTACCGTTATTTAATACTGTTGCGAGATATAATGAATTGACCGCCATTGTACCAGCACAAACAGCGCATCCTTTTGCTATTTCCTCTAAAGCTATTGCATATGCTAAGTAATCCATCCCAGATCCACCATACTTTTCCGGCACAATAATACCCATCAAACCCAAATCACCCATCTTCTTTATTGATTGGGCAGGGTAAATATGATCACGATCGTTATTTCCTGCATTAGGTACTAGCTCTTTAATAGAAAAGTCATGGCAAGTTTGTTTGATCATTTGATGGGATTCTGACAATGACGAAATTGTTGCTATTGTTCGACATCTTACAATTGATTGTTTTGAACCTAAAGCCAATTTTAAAGTTATCTTATTTTTCAATTCTCAAATTTAGTTGCACTTACAATTAATGAATAGTTGAAAAAGCACCATCATGTAATAAAACTCTCGATATAATTAAAAAAATAAAATCGCAGTACTAAAGGTTGTGTTTTCATTAATTTGACTAAAATACAAAACAAGTTTGTTTAAAAGTATTTTAAATAGTATTATTATACGATTACGATTTTATATTATATAAATACATGTTTAGGAATATAATTTCACGAACTGTGTGCCTTTAGTTACGTCTTGACGTTTTTTTATTATAAATATATGATAATATTCAAAGTTTACTCCAAAATCGACATATTTAAAATTTAAATTAAAATAAAAACAAAGAGTGACGTATTTCAATGTAAATAACAGCTGTTTTTTAATAGCAGTGATCGATAAAATTTCAATAGTAATTACAGTAAAAGCCCGATTCAATTAACCGAATATTCATTTGACCGGAATTTAAATTTTGAAGTTTTTCCTCTTTCCCAAGAAAAATGTTTTTTGTTTGGGAATTCAAAAGAAATATATTTTGCTTTAACTTTTGAATTATTTAAAATAGTTTTATTATTTATTTCATTTAGTTATTTTTGTATTTGTATAAGATATTATTTGCTATCAAGGGGATATTACTTTTACTTAGGCGCCAATGAATTTTTTATTTTATTTGATAGGGAATCACTCACTGAAGCGAATAAAACCAAAACGAGTTGTATCGGAGCCCCGGGTTCCAAGATACAGGCCTTTGAAAAAAGCAAAATCCATACAAAATTGCACTGGTTTTGACAAAAAATTTTTATTTTTGCTTTATTTCCCATGTGCTTATAAGATAAACCATCAAAACTGTCCCTTTTACTAAATTTTCTTAATTTACGATAAAAAAAATAAAAAAAATCCTCTCGCGCCTAAGATAAAGTAATCTTGCCGATAAGAATTCTAATAAAATATTTATAAGAAGTATAACATGAAATTATCCAAAAATTTCTTTTGCATTCAATTATTCGGCAATGATTGATTGCATGTGTAGCATCTCCATCTTTTTTCTGGACACTGATTTTCCAGATGATACAGAGTTCCACATCTAGTACACAAGTGTTGAATTCTCCGCTTATAATGCCATAAAAATATTCAATGGCAAAAATATTCAATGCAACTGCAAACCTGTTCGATTTTAATACCTCGAAAGACAGCTACAGAAATAAACTGAAAAACCATTTCCTTCAACTTTAATGTAACGTTTAATTATAAAAAAAATTTGATAATTTTGATTAATTCACTTAGGTGAATATTTTAATTGTATAGACTTCTTTTATTGTTGTTATTATTGATATTTTTGTTTGTAATTTTATTGCTCATGTATTGCTGTATTATTTGTTTTCTTTTAACTCTTTTTGCAACCTTCTTATTCTCATGTTCTGAAATCATATATGTATGTACAAATTCGATTTCTTTAATAACAAATAAATAAATAAATAAATAAATTTCCACCCACATTTGATAACGTACTGCTTCCAGATGATGGACTTGAGGCACGAATAACCAGTTTTACTCTGATAATTATTATTGTTAAACTCTGTTTTTGTAGATTGAAATTCAGCACGACTTATCATGCTTATCACGACTTATCATGCTTATCACGACTTATCCATGCTTATCATATGGTAATTTACAAATTTGTTGACTGTTTACTGCTAGACCCATATGTTGATCTACCTTGACTATAACTATTAATTGTACCACCAGACGAGTTAATTATTTGACTTCCATTTACCGATATTTTTAAAGTAAGTGCGATCTCACAATATTTATGAAATGGTTCTTCTGCATTTTTTAAAAACTCTTGCTGAATTATATTTGATTTCAGTCCCACAACGAACCTATACCGTCCAAAAAATCTCCATACATACACGATTGTGCTAAACTCTTCAACTTGATTATAAAATCGGCTATTGTTTCTCCCTTGTTATTGACATTTTCTTATAATGTTTGAGGTGCAAACTCATCGGAAAAGACGGAGGCGGGCATTGAGCTCCATAATTTGGCCACTCTATTAAAATAATCGTTTTGGAAGGACATAGTTCTACAACGAGGTATTTGGATAGCAAATGGATTGGATCACTCTGAAGTTCTTGTTCGTCGATTGAACTGCGCACATGATGGAATGATATTTTGAATTACCTTAGAGGAGAATTCGCTTAAGTTGTATTTATAGTAGATTGACAATTCAGCCACATTTCTTCGGTGCTGGAGTGAATCCAGCTGATTAGTTAGTTCGGTATTATCAATCAACCGTATTGCTTTTCTCTGTACAGGACCTAGACATTTTATTGTTGATTGACAAGTACCTTCCCAAACATGACAGCAGTATTCCATACATGGATGAATAAAGGACTTATGGATCAGCAAAATTTGATCGGTATTAAAAATTTCTTACATCGGCTCAAGAATCCTAATTTTTGATTTAGCAAGGTTGAACACATGTTTATTCCATTTCAGGTTATTTTCAATATCCACTCCAAGTAGTCTAATAGATTCAACCGCATGCAATTCCTCATGGTTTATCTTAATAGGAAAGTTTTTATGTCGCTCTATTCGTGAAAGACGGCAAAGTTTAGTTTTGGTTGGGTTAAATGCAACAAGATAACGACTACCCCATCCCATTATACGGGCCAAGTCCTCGCAGTTTGAGATCGAAATTTAGAAGATGCATGTGATGCATGCAAACTATGGATGGGTGCACTGTAGAATTAATTAAATAATTTATGTATAGAAGAAACAAGGTTGGTGAGAGTGCAGAGTCTTGAGGAACACCAGCATTAGTTGTGAAAATATTGGATGTAACACCATCTAATTTTACATGAAATTGGTGACCTGCTAGAAAACTTTGAATCCATGAGACAGTAAGAAGATCTATACCATAAGATTTTAATTTAGCTATAAGATTTCTTGCCACACTTTATCAAATGCCTTAGAAATATCAAGTGAAATACTGAATGTTTCTCCATGGTAGGCTAACAGATCACCTAACTTAAACTAAGAAAAACTTATGATTACAGTTGACTATGAATTCAAGTGTTTAATGGATCAAAGCATAATACGTTTTCATGACTTGTGGAAATGCTTACCAATGCATTAGAATTGCCTAATTATTTGGTTGATTTTAAATCAATTGAAACCATACTTTAAATAGTATTGTTTACTTATTAAAAACCAATAAAAACTTATCGTGTATATAAATGTATATAAAATATGTTTTTAGTAACTTTAGAATGGAATAATGCTTATAGTGAATTCTAAGCATACTCTTTCAAAATAGCATTTGCAATAACCAACCGTTGTATCTCAGAAGTCCCTTCATAAATTTCCGTAATTCGTGCTTCTCTATAATATCTTTCGGCTGGCATATCTTTAAGATAACCCATTCCTCCTAGCACTTGAATGCATTGATGCGATGCAAATGTAGCTGTTTCCGATGCAGATAATTTCCCCATTGAAGCTTCTTTTGTAAATGGTAAATTATTATCTTTTAACCAAGCAGCACGCCAGACCAACAACCTGGACGATTCAATTTTTAATGCCATATCGGCTATTTTTTGTTGTATCATTTGTAGTTTTGATATTGGTTTACCAAATGCTGTTCTTTTTTTAGAATAATCAATGGCAAGTTCCAATGAAGCTTGAGCAATTCCTAACGCCTGACTTCCTATTCCTATACGACCTGCGTCCAATGCTTTCATTGCAATTTTGAATCCCATACCCACGCTACCGAGTATATTTTCTTTAGGAATAGCACAGTCTTCAAAAGTTAACGTTGCAGTGGACGATCCACATAATCCTAGTTTATTTTCGTTTTTACCAACAATCAAACCCTGTGTTGGTTTCGGAATTAAAAATGCTGATATACCTTTATTTTTCAGTTTTTTATCAGTGGAGGCAAATAATAAAATAGCACTTCCAGGGTGAGCATTTGTAATCCATGCCTTTGTACCATTAATTATCCACTGATTGCCTTTTAAAGTTGCTGTTGTTGACGCTGCTCCAGCGTCACTTCCATTACCAGGCTCGGATAATGCAAAACAAGCAATTTTATCACCATTTAAGAATGGAGTTACAAATTCATCTATTTGTGCTTCAGTACCGTTATTTAATACTGTTGCGAGATATAATGAATTGACCGCCATTGTACCAGCACAAACAGCGCATCCTTTTGCTATTTCCTCTAAAGCTATTGCATATGCTAAGTAATCCATCCCAGATCCACCATACTTTTCCGGCACAATAATACCTATCAAACCCAAATCACCCATCTTCTTTATTGATTGGGCAGGGTAAATATGATCACGATCGTTATTTCCTGCATTAGGTACTAGCTCTTTAATAGAAAAGTCATGGCAAGTTTGTTTGATCATTTGATGGGATTCTGACAATGACGAAATTGTTGCTATTGTTCGACATCTTACAATTGATTGTTTTGAACCTAAAGCCAATTTTAAAGTTATCTTATTTTTCAATTCTCAAATTTAGTTGCACTTACAATTAATGAATAGTTGAAAAAGCACCATCATGTAATAAAACTCTCGATATAATTAAAAAAATAAAATCGCAGTACTAAAGGTTGTGTTTTCATTAATTTGACTAAAATACAAAACAAGTTTGTTTAAAAGTATTTTTTATTCGCCTATATATTAAAGTTTGACTTTATTACTGTAATTTGCGGACGTAAAGTGTCACTTTTCAGCGACATTTTGGTTGTCATAGTAACGTCCAGAAAAGTAAAAACATTTTAATTTGTATAAATTATATAAAAAAAATCAAAGCAACCCAATTCGAAATTTCATTATCCAATCAAAAGATATATTATTTTATCTAAACAAATAGAAACTTTGACAACATTTAAAGGGGATAAAATGAAAGTGATTCAAATATTTTTATTATGATATTTACACAATTTCTGACTAAAACAATTTGTTTAAAATAATTTATTCAGTTTAATTGAATTAAATTCTTCACATATAATATATTAATTGGTAAATAAATCGATTTTATTAAATTTCTTTTTTAAAATGCATTTTGCAGATATAAATTAGTATTAAAATTAATTTTTTTTATAAAAATTAAATGTGCAATTAGAACAATTTTGAAAAACCATTGACTTAGTGCTTACACCATCCATTTCTGAGTTATCTGCATTTATTAACTCAGCATCAGTACTGGTGAAAGTTACAGTGCGTGATGGAATGAGATTGGTGTCAATTGATTGATTTTCCTTGTTTATTGTTGAATATGAATCAAAAGTATTGATAGCCGTTGAAGTAGAAGGGTGAATATTCAATATTTTATCGGCAACTTCTATTTTATTTGCAATTGATTCATCGATATAGCCTTCGGCTACGTTGGAAGACTTCCAGCCTCCATGACGTTTTAAGGCAGTTAAGTCTGCTCCCGCATCCACAAATAACGTAGCTGAAGTCCTTCTAAAACAATGACCTGTATACTGATCTGCATCAGGAAGTTTTAAGGCAGTAGCAATTTCTTTTGGAATTGAACCTATTTTATGTACTCCTACGACTTGTTTTGTACATTTCCCATTTCTGTATGACAAAAAAAAACGTTGGTTATTAATTCCAACTGGTCGCATTGATGCATATTTTCTATACACTTGTAAATATTCTCCAGTTACAATAAATGACCTTGGTTTATTGCACTTGGTTTTTGGAATTCGTATCAAAATTGCTGTTTGCAAATCTTCGATATCATTTACCAATATACGAGCCAGTTCATCTCGCCTACACGCTCCCGAAATCCCAAAAATAAAAACAACCTTTTTAAAAACAAAAATATTACTGAATTTGTTTTTATAAAATTATTAAATTTATATGAATATAATTTACCTTATGCATCAAAAAGATATCATCAGAAAATTTCATAAATGCTTCAAATTGTTGTTTGCATAAAATCTTCGATTTTTTTGGTATATAACCATTATTTCGTTTTTTGAGAAACGCCCGAAGTTGCATAAACTTTGATATATCTATAGAATTTTTTAAATTGATTGTAGCTTTTAACATAGAATATACGGACCATAATGTGGAACTTTTTTTTGTTTTCGATAGTTCTGCCATGTACACCAGCAAAACATTTTCTGATATGCTACTGGTATTTTTATTTCGCATGAATTCTTGAAATTTCATATACTCGTTGTTGTAAATCTTCATAGATTTATCAGGTAATAAATTTGTGGCAATTTCTTTTGCCACGTCTTTAACTTCTGGCGGTGTACTTTCCATTTAAATTTTATTAAATTATTTTTATTAGCAAGATCAAGTTACAAAACCAATCAAATGAAACTGATAGAATCAACTAATTGAGATTAAATCAATAACTATCATAAGAATGTTTTAACAAAATTATTGTTGCCATAGTTATATAATTTGTTTGAAAAAAATAATAAATATTTTTGTCAAAGGTAACTTGTTCAATATATTTTTATTTCAAAATTTAAACAAATTTTTAGTTTTGAATAAAACCAATTAAGATTAAACAATTTTTTTTTTAAATATTTTGCTTGCGGCGAATAAAAAATAGTATATGATGCACGGACGTAAGCTATTTTGGACTTAATGTGGGTGCAAATCTCGGCTAGCGCCTCGATTTGCAAACTCCACATCCGTCCAAAATCTTTAGCTTTACGTCCTAGCATCATAATGTACTATTAAATAGTATTATTATACGATTACGATTTTATATTATATAAATACATGTTTAGGAATATAATTTCACGAACTGTGTGCCTTTAGTTACGTCTTGACGTTTTTTTATTATAAATATATGATAATATTCAAAGTTTACTCCAAAATCGACATATTTAAAATTTAAATTAAAATAAAAACAAAGAGTGACGTATTTCAATGTAAATAACAGCTGTTTTTTAATAGCAGTGATCGATAAAATTTCAATAGTAATTACAGTAAAAGCCCGATTCAATTAACCGAATATTCATTTGACCGGAATTTAAATTTTGAAGTTTTTCCTCTTTCCCAAGAAAAATGTTTTTTGTTTGGGAATTCAAAAGAAATATATTTTGCTTTAACTTTTGAATTATTTAAAATAGTTTTATTATTTATTTCATTTAGTTATTTTTGTATTTGTATAAGATATTATTTGCTATCAAGGGGATATTACTTTTACTTAGGCGCCAATGAATTTTTTATTTTATTTGATAGGGAATCACTCACTGAAGCGAATAAAACCAAAACGAGTTGTATCGGAGCCCCGGGTTCCAAGATACAGGCCTTTGAAAAAAGCAAAATCCATACAAAATTGCACTGGTTTTGACAAAAAATTTTTATTTTTGCTTTATTTCCCATGTGCTTATAAGATAAACCATCAAAACTGTCCCTTTTACTAAATTTTCTTAATTTACGATAAAAAAAATAAAAAAAATCCTCTCGCGCCTAAGATAAAGTAATCTTGCCGATAAGAATTCTAATAAAATATTTATAAGAAGTATAACATGAAATTATCCAAAAATTTCTTTTGCATTCAATTATTCGGCAATGTTTAATCCCCGAGCATTCCGGATAACTGGGCTTTTACTGTATAATTAATGCAGACGTTGATTCAATTGTAAACAGTTCACTCACACAAATATATAAAAACATATATGTAGTCATTATGTGAAACAATAAAAATTTAACACATTCCTATTTAAAACCCATAAAATCAAACGGTTATACTTTTTAAAATAAATTATATTTTACACAACAAAAACTATACATTACAATCAAATGCCAGATCCATATTTTTGTAATAAAAACAAATTGTAATGACGTAATCAAAGGTAGTGATCTTATATCTACCAAAGGTAGTTATCTTATATCCACACAAATTCCACAACTTACACAAATTGCTGTTCTTATATTAATTGCGGCAAGTGTAGCGTGCGCAATTGCTGTTCTTAAAATCACAATTTGTGTAATTTGTGCAACACAAATTACAACCTCCGTATAGTTAGCAGGCAAATTTGGTATTCGCTATTATTATATATACCAATCGTTTGGGAATCGTTTGGGCACATTTAGGAATATGTTTTCATAGTTTAGGAAATTATAGTTTAGTTTTTATTGATTAAAATAAGTTTAGCGTATAGTTAGCAGACACATTAATATTTCCTACCTTATATTATACCAATCGTTTGGGAATCGTTTGGGAACATTTAGGAATATATTTTCATAGTTTAGGAAATAGTAGTTTTTTAATTAATTAAAATAAATTGAGCGTATAGTTGGCAGACATCCATATTTTAAATGATAGCAGTTCTTGAAAGTAGTTGTTTCATGACAGTAGATTTTATTTTTAATGACAGTAGCTTTCATGAAAAACTTCACATTTTAATAAATACAAGAGTAAATTTGATATTTGATCTATTATTAAATATACCATTCGCTTGCTAATCGTTTGGGCACATTTAGGAATATGTTTTCATAGTTTAGAAAATTATAGTTTACTTTTTATTGATCAAAATAAGTATAGCGTATAGTTAGCAGACACATTAATATTACCTATCATCAGTTATACCAATCGTTTGGGAATCGTTTGGGAACATTTAGGAATATATTTTCATAGTTTAGGAAATAACAGTTTTTTAATTAATTAAAATAAATTGAACGTATAGTTAGCAGACATCCATATTTTAAATGATAGCAGCTTTCTTGACAGTAGCTGTTTCATGACAGTAGATGTTATTTTTAATGACAGTAGCTTTCATGAAAAACTTCACATTTTAATATACAAAAGTAAATTTGATATTTGACCTATTATTAAACATACCATTCGCTTGGTAATCGTTTCGGCACATTTAAGAATATGTTTTTATAGTTTAGGAAGTTTTTATTAATCAAAATAAGATTAGCGTATAGCGTTAGCACTTAGCAGACACATTAATATTATCTATAATCCTATCATAAATTATACGAATCGTTTGGAAACATTTAAGAATTTATTTTCATAATTTAGGAAATAATAGTTTTTTGATTAATTAAAATAAGTTGAGCGTATAGTTAGCAGACATCTATTTGGTTTCATGACAGTGGTGCCAGACAGTAGTTGTTTCATCAATATTGTTATGACAGCCAATTGTCATTACAAAACAATTACTTAAATTACTTCAATTCAAACTTTATTGAGTTTTAAACTTTTACAAATTATTATTTTTTTTACAGAGAGAGGTTGCTTAAAACTAAACATTGTTTTGTTTTATTATATAACTTACACTGACAAACAGCTGTCTAGTGGTACCATTTTGCAATATTATTGATAAATAAAAATTGTGTAATTCAATTTACATTTTAGGTTATGTTATGGATCAAAAATTATACAAGCTCAGTATGTTAATTAAAAGAAAAATGCTTGCTCAAGGCATTTTGAAATTATCATTTTAGCATTAAAGCGCTACTTAAAACTAGACTAAAGTATGTACATATTTACAGAGGTAACAAAAGGAAACAATTTGTACATTTTAATATTAATTTTGTGTCCGCGTTCAAGACTTTGATTGTAGCCAAAATTTGTGTGGAGTTACAGAACAATTCACGATTCACTGGGTTCAGAGCAGAGTTTAGGTGTGAGAATTTAGTTAGCTGAGTTTCATTGTTGAAGGGGATTTTGTTCCATGAATCGATAGCTTCATTTGTCGAATTTAGATTGAAGGATGGATTTTTTTTCCTGTAAATATCCTTATAGTGATCAGCGAAGACTTTGTCGTCGACTTAACTTTGTCGTGTGTGTCAAAATACGTGTTGTGGTCATCTTTTAAAGGGTCTCTATCTAAGTTGCTATTGACGGATTTTCTACCCGTTATTCTGTTGATCTCTTTAAATGCCTGTGGGGATAGAATGATAGCTTCTAGTCTTTTTCTAAAGTTTGTCTTCAATTCATTTGAAATCCTATTCCTTACCCACACACTGAGGCAATCGATTCTTGTCTTGAACTCCAAATATTCATTGGTAAATTCGCTTTTTATGTTTATGGAATATTCTTTTTAATTTGGAAAACCAGATTTGTTTCAGTTTGATCATGTTAGTGGCAACGTCAGACAGGTTTTCGTATTTTTGGTCTTTGAGTTTGATTTGTTTCGCGTGATTGGTAGTTACTTCTAGAATTGCCTTGCTGATAGAATTGATATGTGTATCTATTTCCTCGTTGCTCAAGTTATTTAGGGGTGTGATATTGATGGCCGTAATGGCTTCACCAAGAGCCTTCATAGCATGATCCCAATTCGTATATTTAAAAGATATAGAATGACTCTGTGTTTTCAGGAGTGGGTTGAAGTTTTGGAAATGTATATTTAGTTGGATAGCGAAGTGGTCGGATATACTAGGAGAGGTGGAGCATGAGAAGTTAAGTGGTTTGCTGACTGGGTAAAACAGTTTGAGAAAACTAGGAACATGTCTATAAAGGACGAAGACCTCGGGAACGTCGGGTCCGGAGGGTTTACAATTTCATAATCTGTCCAGTTATATTCTTCTAGAATTGCTGATAGTTGATTGCCATTCAAGCTGTTGAAGCTGTCTCCCCATGTTTTTCTCGCATTGAAATCACCCCCGATAAAAACCTCGTCTCTGCTCTTGATGATATTGTGTAGCTTATCCAGTTCCTGTTTCATCTTCTGACCAATGTTGCCTGGTATGTATATAGCACCTACTAGGAGGGACCGATTTCTGATGGATTAGTCAAGATGGTTGATTTCAATTAAAGTGGCTGAGATTATTTGACTTTCAAAGGGAATTACCTTGAAATTTATATCACTCTTCAAAAATATAGCGGTACCCAAGATGTTTTCATTTCTGATAATGTTAAAATTATTAAGGTAAATCTTATGTTTATTGTTGAGGTGAGTTTCTGAGATGAGGGCTACAGTCGGATTAACAGATTTTATGAGTTCAAATAATTGGAGGCGTTTATGGTTAGAGATGGGTGAATTGACGTTTTGTGCATAGAAAAGAAGGTTTGCACTACCCATTTATTTTTGTGTTAAAGACATGACGAATTGGAGGTATTCCACCGCTCTGTGTCCCTCACCCCCGATGCGAGTGTATTTTGGCCAGAATTATTTTTTTTATAAGAATGCCTAAAGGCATGTTAAAAAGGCTATTGGACTCGTTAACGAAGTCTGAGAGATGGTTCTCTATATTGAAATTTTGATGGTTTTTCTCTGTATTGGGGTTTATAAGTAAAACAGTCCCCAACTGTTCTGAGGAATTAATGTGCATTTTTGTTAATCAATTCAAACTCAGAACAGAGCTGGCTCGTAGAACATGCCTAAATCAAGAAATTATTATGGAGTGGACACAACCTATTGTACCCGATTCGAGTGGACATAACATATTATAATGAGTTTCCGATTTCAAAGTTATATATACTTGCCATCGTCTTTCTTAAGTGAACCAAAATTGAAGCTTAGGATTGTACGCTCAATTGCAGATAAATATGATTCGTCAGTTTGTATCCATGTGTGTTACCCGTACCTCCACACCAACCGAATAAATGTCTTTTATATATATGTTAAGTTTCGTATATTAGTTGGCACATACAGTAATCCATGAAATGATTTAATTGATAAGAGGTTCGAATACCTGAAGTGATTCTAGCTTTTATATCTGCACGTATATGCTGTTACTTGAGTCATTAAATAAATAAATGGGGATATGACTTTTACTTAGGCGCCAAGATTTTTTTTTTTATTTGATAAAGAATCACTCACTGAAGCGAATAATCCAAAACGAGTTGTATCGGGTCCAAGATACAGCAAGATTACACCAAAATTTGAAAATATCAAAATCCATACAAAATTGCACTGTTTTGACAAGAATTTTTTCTGTTTTTTAATTTTTGCTTTATTTCCTATGTGCTTATAAGATAAACGATCAAAACTGTCCCTTTTACTAAATTTCCTTAATTTACGATAAAAATAATAAAAAAAAATCCACCACTTGCGCCTAAGTTAAAGTCATCTTGCCAAATAAATAAATTTAAACAATATATTGCCAATATATAATAAAATATAATTACGTTTTACATATTACAAGTATATCTATCTTAAAATATAGAAAAAATAAACATAAAATAAATTCAAAAATACAATCATGTTTTTAATTCGAACACAATATAAATATATTTAATCTTTTTTGATATTTGATGAAAAAAAACAATAGAAATTAATGTTGGAGGAAAAACGAAATGTAGTTGCGGCAATAAACAACGCAACAGAAACCCATAAAACATTGATGGAACGCTTAGGCCCGCTATACACTTGAGCTAAACTATGTGAACTATGCGAACTATGTTTTTTGCAGGGACTGAAACCGAACCCGAACCTGAACCCAAATGGGTTCAGGTTCGGTCTTCTTATAAATCATGAACCCGAACCGGTTCCATCCAAAAACTCGTTCCGGTTCGGGTTCATAAATAAATAATAAATATCAAAGAACTTTTTCCTGATAAAAAAAATTCTGTGCTCATAAAATAAATACCAAGAATTGACAAAAATAAATTTAAAATAGTTTTCTTTTTCTCGTGTTTGTTCACGTTTTGTTCGTGATTTTTGGATTATTCAGGACTTGGCCTATTCTACTTAAATTTTTTATTTAAACTAATCTGACACATCCAATTCTATTTGTACACAAAGCTGTCTGGTCCCGAAATCTACCTATTTCTAGCGGATATACGTGCCGCTTGGACTTTTTTTATAGTAGTTTACTACAACACAAATAAATAGTTAAGTTTCTCGCATTCTTTAATGATTGACAGCAGTATATCTCGATAATAGATTTAGATTAATGCTAAGTCCCGAATGCTAAGTTTCAAATTTTAAGAACAAAAATTCTTAAAAATAAACAAATGGAAAGAGGATGAAAACTTTATGAATATAGAAATTTCTAGTTCTTCAGAAGAAGATGAGGATATCTTTGAACAAGTTTTAAAGAAGAATGAAAACTCTCAAACTAATTCGGCAGTTATAAATGTCAACTCTTCCATTGAAAGTTTAGTTACAAATGAAATGAAAATATATGAAAATTATCCAAGGCTGGCAAAAGAAAAAACTATTTTAGGATTTTGGGAGCAACATAAAATGAAATCACCATTATTGTGTCACGTAGCCCAGGTCATCCTCGCAGTTCCTGCTACGCAAATTAGCGTAGAGAGGGCATTTTCAGCTTTGAAATTTGTTTTGTCACTCCAAAGAGCAAATTTAAAACAAGAAAATTTGAACAATATTTTGATTACTAAATTAAATGAGAATTTTTTTGAAAAATAAAGTTCTTTGACAAATAAATAAAATATATTTAACTTTTTCTTCTAAATTTTGAACCCGAACCCGAACCCTGAACCGAACCTGAACTTTCTATTTTGATTAACCCGAACCTGAACCTGAACCCAATTTTTTCAGGGCTTCAGTCCCTGGTTTTTTGTATACAACGTAATTATACAAAAAAAAATGTACGGAACGGAAACAAAACATTTAAAAAAATAAAATAAAAAAGGAAACATTACATTCATTACATTTTGTTTAAAAAATATTATTCGCGTTAAAACATTATTTTTTTAAAAACATAGTTCGCATAGTCCGCATAGTTTAGCTCAAGTGTATAGCGGGCCTTACTCCTGAGTTCCGAAAAATTCGTGCGTCGTGGACCGAACTTGGGTAACCAACTGAGCAATCCAAAAACTTCAAATTATGGTTACACACAGCTTGCAATGTTATTGAATAAAATTTTTTTCCGATTTGTATGCTTGAACTGATTTGCTTGCTTTGTATGATTGATTTGAATGCTTGAACTTTTGGTGGCTTTATTGGTACATATGTACCATCGATTGCACTTTAAATTTATTTATTTGGCAAGATGACTTTAACTTAGGCGCAAGTGGATTTTTTTTTTATTATTTTTATCGTAAATTAAGGAAATTTAGTAAAAGGGACAGTTTTGATCGTTTATCTTATAAGCACATAGGAAATAAAGCAAAAATTAAAAAACAGAAAAAATTCTTGTCAAAACAGTGCAATTTTGTATGGATTTTGATATTTTCAAATTTTGGTGTAATCTTGCTGTATCTTGGACCCGATACAACTCGTTTTGGATTATTCGCTTCAGTGAGTGATTCTTTATCAAATAAAAAAAAAAATCTTGGCGCCTAAGTAAAAGTCATATCCCCATTTATTTATTTAATGACTCAAGTAACAGCATATACGTGCAGATATAAAAACTAGAATCACTTCAGGTATTCGAACCTCTTATCAATTAAATCATTTCATGGATTACTGTATGTGCCAACTAATATACGAAACTTAACATATATATAAAAGACATTTATTCGGTTGGTGTGGAGGTACGGGTAACACACATGGATACAAACTGACGAATCATATTTATCTGCAATTGAGCGTACAATCCTAAGCTTCAGTTTTGGTTCACTTAAGAAAGACGATGGCAAGTATATATAACTTTGAAATCGGAAACTCATTATAATATGTTATGTCCACTCGAATCGGGTACAATAGGTTGTGTCCACTCCATAATAATTTCTTGATTTAGGCATGTTCTACGAGCTAGCTCTGTTCTGAGTTTGAAATGATTAACAAAAATGCACATTAATACCTCAGAACAGTTGGGGACTGTTTTACTTATAAACCCCAATAAAGAGAAAAACCATCAAAATTTCAATAAAGAGAACCATCTCTCAGACTTCGTTAACGAGTCCAATAGCCTTTTTAACATGCCTTTAGGCATTCCTATAAAAAAAATTAATCAGTTCTGGTCAAAATACACTTGCATCGGGGGTGAGGGACACAGAGCGGCGGAATACCTCCAATTCGTCATGTCTTTAACACAAAAATAAATGGGTAGTGTAACCCATGACTGTAGCCCATATCTCAGAAACTCACCTCAACAATAAACATAAGATTTACCTTAATAATTTTAACATTATCAGAAATGAAAACATCTTGGGTACCGCTATATTTTTGAAGAGTGATATAAATTTCAAGGTAATTCCCTTTGAAAGTCAAATAATCTCAGCCACTTTAATTGAAATCAACCATCTTGACTCATCAAACAGAAATCGGTCCCTCCTAGTAGGTGCTATATACATACCAGGCAACATTGGTCAGAAGATGAAACAGGAACTGGATAAGCTACACAATATCATCAAGAGCAGAGACGAGGTTTTTATCGGGGGTGATTTCAATACGAGAAGCAAAACATGGGGAGACAGCTTCAACAGCTTGAATGGCAATCAACTATCAGCAATTCTAGAAGAACATAACTGGACAGATTATGAAATTGTAAACCCTCCGGACCCGACGTTCCCGAGGTCTTCGTCCTTTATAGACATGTTCCTAGTTTTCTCAAACTGTCTTACCCAGTCAGCAAACCAACTTAACTTCTCATGCTCCACCTCTCCTGGTATATCCAACCACTTCGCTATCCAACTAAATATACATTTCCAAAACTTCAACCCACTCCTGAAAACACAGAGTCATTCTATATCTTTTAAATATACGAATTGGGATCACGCTATGAAGACTCTTGGTGAAGCCATTACGGCCATCAATATCACACCCCTAAATAACTTGAGCAACGAGGAAATAGATACACATATCAATTCTATCAGCAAGGCAATTCTAGAAGTAACTACCAATCACGCGAAACAAATCAAACACAAAGACCAAAAATACGAAAACCTGTCTGACGTTGCCACTTACATGATCAAACTGAAACAAATCTAGTCCTCCAAATTAAAAAGAATATTCCATAAGCATAAAAACCGAATTAACAATGAATATTTGGAGTTCAAGACAAGAATCGATTGCCTCAGTGTGTGCGTAAGGAATAGGATTTCAAATGAATTGAAGACAAACTTTAGAAAAAGACTAGAAGCTATCATTCCATCCCCACAGGCATTTAAAGAGATCAACAGAATAACGGGTAGAAAATCCGTCAATAGCAACTTAGATAGAGACCTAAACTCTGCTCTGAATCCAGTGAATCGTGAATTGTTCTGTAACTCCACACAAATTTTGGCTACAATCAAAGTCTTGAACGCGGACACAAAATTAATATTAAAATGTACAAATTGTTTCCTTTTGTTGCCTCTGTAAATATGTACATACTTTAGTCTAGTTTTAAGTAGCGCTTTAATGCTAAAATGATAATTTCAAAATGCCTTAAGCAAGCATTTTTCTTTCAACTAACATACTGAGCTTGTATAATTTTTGATCCATAACATAACCTAAAATGTAAATTGAATTACACAATTTTTATATATCAATAATATTGCAAAATGGTACCACTAGACAGCTGTTTGTCAGTGTAAGTTATATAATAAAACAAAACAATGTTTAGTTTTAAGCAACCTCTCTCTGTAAAAAAAATAATAATTTGTAAAAGTTTAAAACTCAATAAAGTTTGAATTGAAGTAATTTAAGTAATTGTTTTGTAATGACAATTGGCTGTCATAACAATATTGATGAAACAACTACTGTCTGGCACCACTGTCATGAAACCAAATAGATGTCTGCTAACTATACGCTCAACTTATTTTAATTAATCAAAAAACTATTATTTCCTAAATTATGAAAATAAATTCTTAAATGTTTCCAAACGATTCGTATAATTTATGATAGGATTATAGATAATATTAATGTGTCTGCTAAGTGCTAACGCTATACGCTAATCTTATTTTGATTAATAAAAACTTCCTAAACTATAAAAACATATTCCTAAATGTGCCGAAACGATTACCAAGCGAATGGTATGTTTAATAATAGGTCAAATATCAAATTTACTTTTGTATATTAAAATGTGAAGTTTTTCATGAAAGCTACTGTCATTAAAAATAACATCTACTGTCATGAAACAGCTACTGTCAAGAAAGCTGCTATCATTTAAAATATGGATGTCTGCTAACTATACGTTCAATTTATTTTAATTAATTAAAAAACTGTTATTTCCTAAACTATGAAAATATATTCCTAAATGTTCCCAAACGATTCCCAAACGATTGGTATAACTGATGATAGGTAATATTAATGTGTCTGCTAACTATACGCTATACTTATTTTGATCAATAAAAAGTAAACTATAATTTTCTAAACTATGAAAACATATTCCTAAATGTGCCCAAACGATTAGCAAGCGAATGGTATATTTAATAATAGATCAAATATCAAATTTACTCTTGTATTTATTAAAATGTGAAGTTTTTCATGCAAGCTACTGTCACTAAAAATAAAATCTACTGTCATGAAACAACTACTGTCAAGAACTGCTATCATTTAAAATATGGATGTCTGCCAACTATACGCTCAATTTATTTTAATTAATTAAAAAACTACTATTTCCTAAACTATGAAAATATATTCCTAGATGTTCCCAAACGATTCCCAAACGATTGGTATAATATAAGGTAGGAAATATTAATGTGTCTGCTAACTATACGCTAAACTTATTTTAATCAATAAAAACTAAACTATAATTTCCTAAACTATGAAAACATATTCCTAAATGTGCCTAAACGATTCCCAAACGATTGGTATATATAATAATAGCGAATACCAAATTTGCCTGCTAACTATACGGAGGTCAAATTACACAAAAATTTTCTTGTGGCAGATTAAAATTATTTGTGCAAGTTTGTTTTGGCATATGTCAAATGGGTTATGTAAGGTTATGTAAACGAAAACAAATTAAAATTGGTGCTAAATTTGGTTAATTTATTTATAATTAATACTAAGTTTACACCAGTATCTAATAGGTACATACTATACTTAATAGGTTGACTATGGTCGATGTAAACAGTTATCAAAAAAGTACGTACCAAATATTTGGTAGGATGATTTGCTACGTATCAAATTAGGTACGTAGCAAATAGGTATTATTTTTACGGTGTGAACACTAAAATTTGGTATGACGTTTAAAATAAAAATAAATAAACTTATTTTATAAATATATATTTATGTTTCATGTGATTTTTTTTGCTGAAATTAAAATTAAAGAATTTTAGCAAGAATATAATAAATGTTTACAGTTTTTTATAAAAAAATATATGACATTTTTTTTTTTTTGATCAGTTCAGTCGATTTTCAGTTTTAGTCCGACAATTGCAAGCCTATAAAATGTAACTAAAATAATAAAGTTAATTAAAGTAAATAATTTTGTGAAATCTAATTAAGTATTAAAGATTAAAAGAAAATAAAAAGAAATAATATTATTAAATATTATTCATGGTGTATCCGATTAACGCAATAAAGAGAAAAATATTACAAAACAACGTGACAAATGGCGGGCGAATTTTAGAAATCCTTAAAATTAAGCAATCATCGCGATTATAGTCAAGTATGCATGACTGCAGGTGTATTAATCATATACACTGTATCTTAAACCAAAGTTAAAGCCAAACATAACCACCTGGAATCAAATATCCGCCGAAAAATTTGCTGACAGTAATCATACACAATACATGCAGCCTCATCATTTTTGTGAATATTCTCAATAATCTCAAACATCGCAGAGTTTCCACATAAATCTATTATTTTTGCAAACTATATCAAACTAAAAACTATACTGGAAATATTTAAAAATAATAAGAAGAAAAAATAAAGGAATACAGAAACTTCGCGATTACATTTGCACTGTACCACTTTTGCACACAACTTCACTGTACAACTTTGGGAAATAATAACAACACATAACTTTGAGATAAGCAGGATTATACAAAATACAATTCACGTTAACTTACAGATGGTAACAAACATCAAGCCAGATCATCTCATCAGTAATATTCGATAATACAAAAAAGGAGGACACTCAACATACGGCTATAGCACATACTATAATAATACCAACATACACCTACGTCAAAGGTCTAATAGAATCTCCATACAGCCAACAAAAAGATCAAAATATATTAATTCGTAATATCGATGATTGCATTTCATAGCAAGTTTTATATTAATCAAGAATTGTCTCCCAATAATCAATCAAATACAACAGAACACATTATTTTATTTTAAATTGTGCTCTGGTTCATGAATAAATTTTCTACATATAATCATCAATCTACCACAACCATTTGGATGTTAATAATTGAAGTATCAGTGTCAACAACATCAATATCAATCTATACCTATATCAACCTATACGTTTCATCAACTCTGGATCAAATTTATCAATTTGGGATATAGATGATTTTATTATATAGCACAAGTTCTATATTAATCAAGAATTGTCTTCCAATAATCATTCAAATACAACAGATCACATTATTTTATTTTGAATTGTGCTCTGGTTCATGAATAAATTTTCTACATATAATCATCAATCTATCACAACCATTTGGATGTTAATAATTGAAGTATCAGAGTCAACAACATCAATATCAACCTAAACCTATATCAACCTATATTTTTCATCATTTCTGGATCAAATCTATCAATTCGGGATATAGATGATTTTATTATATAGCAGCAAGTTTTATATTAATCAAGAATCGCCATCTAATAATCAATATACAACAGAACACATTATTTTATCTTCGGATGATAATAAATTATCTTTGAATGTTGATTATTTTTGGATGTCAACAATTGAATATCAGGTATTCTTAATTGTCCTTAGGACATTGCAACTCAATAACTTATAATTATATAATATTGTTCACGGACTTTTTTTATATTACTTAAAATGATTCTAATAATAATATAAACAGATGATCCATAATTAACTTATATACATTATAGGGTGCATATCGTTCTAATTTCTTTTAAGTTGTCAATCTGTAGTCCGCACTAAATGAATTAGTGCCCTGGTTTAAATTATTGAAATAATAACTGCAATGTGATTGTTTCAAAATATATTTTATATATAATTAAACAAATTATATAAATATTACATCAAAACATTTTTCTAAAATATATAGGGTATTATTTCATCAATTTACCAACTATCCTTTCATGTCTTAAGATAACTCTCATTCTAAAACACAACTAGATAGATCTAACTACTCCACAGCAACACAGCTTATTAAGCTTTTTAATTGTAACTCAATAACTTATAATTATATAATATTGTTCACAGAGTTTTTTCATATTACTTAAAATGATTCTAATAATAATATAAACAGATGATCCATAATTAACTTATATACATTATAGGGTGCATATCGTTCTAATTTCTTTTAAGTTGTCAATCTGTAGTCCGCACTAAGTGAATTAGTGCCCTGGTTTAAATTATTGAAATAATAACTGCAATGTGATTGTTTCAAAATATATTTTATATATAATTAAACAAATTATATAAATATTACATCAAAACATTTTTCTAAAATATATAGGGTATTATTTCATCAATTTACCAACTATCCTTTCATGTCTTAAGATAAATCTCATTCTAAAACACAACTAGATAGATCTAACTACTCCACAGCAACACAGCTTATTAAGCTTTTTAATTGTAACTCAATAACTTATAATTATATAATATTGTTCACAGAGTTTTTTCATATTACTTAAAATGATTCTAATAATAATATAAACAGATGATCCATAATTAACTTATATACATTATAGGGTGCATATCGTTCTAGTTTTTTTTTAAGTTGTCAATCTGTAGCCCGCACTAAGTGAATTAGTGCCCTGGTTTAAATTATTGAAATAATAACTGCAATGTAATTGTTTCAAAATATATTTTATATATAATTAAACAAATTATATAAATATTACATCAAAACATTTTTATAAAATATATAGGGTATTATTTCATCAATTTACCAACTATCCTCTCATGTCTTAAGATAACTCTCATTCTAAAATACAACTCAGATAGATCTAACTACTCCACAGCAACACAGCTTATTAAGCTTTTTAATGTATTGATATATCATAATTCCTTTAACACCTTTTCTTTTAATTAAGAACTTAAGTGTTTTCGAATTTCTAAAGCCACTTGCAATACTCTTCCCTCCATTAATTGAATGATTTGAAGATTTGTTAATATTGAAATATTCACCTCCTTAACAATACACTAATTCTTTGTTGGCCGATCTATCTAATATTATAACTTACCTGTATAAAACACTTGATGGATAAAATCAGGAAAAGCAAAAGATACGACATGAAAAAAGTATCTAATAAAAAAATTAAAGTAAATGATAAAGATGAAAATGAGATTTCTTCTTCTATGGAATCCATTATAATAACCGACAATAATGATTGTTATGACCTACCAGAGTTTATGGATAATGACAGCTCTTCAGAGACAGACCAAACAATAGAAAAACACCTAGGACCTATAGATGTTCATTCTGTTAATGATAACACCCTGAATGACTACATTAATTCAAAAATTCCGGATAATGCCGAGGCTGTCAACACCAACAAATACTTTCCAGGTGATACCGGGCCCTATGCCCTGTTTATGGAGGGCAACTCGATTGATGACATATCCATGTCCATATTCCTCAAAAAATTAAATCTCGGATATATATCGGAAATTTATCAAATGAACAAAACAAGAATCAGAGTGACAACCAGAGACTGGATCACTGCTAACAACATAATCGAACATTTTAAAGACAATAAAGAATACAACACTTACATACCTTCTTCCTTCATAGAAACTAAAGGTATAGTTAGATTTATATCTCAAAACTTATCAATTGATAACTTATTGAAGGAACTCAACCCATTAGACAGAATTTGTAAAATCAACAGACTCACTAAATGGAATTCAGAACTCGGAACTGCTGAAAACACATCCTCATTAGTTATAACTTTTCGGAAAAGTTTTCTCCCAGAACACATATTCATCTCAAATGTTAAAAGAACAGTTTTTCCTTACATCTTCAAACCATTATTGTGCTATAACTGTCTTATATATGGTCACGCTGCTACTTACTGCAGAGGGAAAACTAGATGTGCTAACTGTACTGAACAAGACCATCTAATAGATGACTGCTCTAATAAAGCTCTATGCTTGTACTGCAATAAGCAATACAAAACAAATCATCCTGATTGCATTGAGTATGAATCTCAAAAAAAAATCAAGGAATTGATGATAACTAAAAAAATGACATACAAAGAAGCCAGACTTTCAATATCTTCTATAATACCTGAACATAACTCGAACTCATCACCGTCTTCTATTCTCAATAAGACTACCAATAAAATTGAATACTCCAATTCACTAATCAACTATTCCAAAAAACAAAAACAATATATGACTACTATTTTCAGAGATAATGAAAAACTTAAAATAGAAAATGCAAAGTTGAAAAATATGCTAAGCGAATATAGTGAAACGATCAATGATTGGAAGACTTTCAAGGAAACACATAGGAAGGAAAATGACTCCTTAAGAGCGGAAATTGATGAAATTAAAAATAAACACATAGAAGTATTGTTACTGGTAAAAGATACACTAGATATAGGAAATAACTTTGTCAACCTTAGTTATGATGACCCCAACAAAGACTTAACAACTACAAATTTGTTTGATAATCTAAAGAAATTGGAAAACTTGTTGTCCTTACACACCGTAGACTCAATAAACACCATAATTGGCATCTAGAACATTAACTGCTACTCGAATAACAACCCTATTTAATATAACTTCCACAACCATCGATATATGAAACAGTCTACTGATTTCCTCTAATCCAATCTATCAATTGTCTTTTTATGTTTCACTATTTTTTACATATCAGATAATGCCTTTAAACATTATACAAATTAATATTAGAAGTTTGAAGAGGAATAGAACTGAACTAGAACATTTTTTACTAATTGAGAACATAGATGTAGCCTTTTTATCTGAAACCTGGTCCCATTCAAATGACAAAAACAAAATGAAAGGATACACTTACATCCTAAAACATAGAAGTGATGGATACGGGGGAGTTGGTTTCATAATTAAGAACAACATTATTATAAAAGAAATTAACAAGCAATGGAATTATGACACTCTCGAAGTATTAAACATTAAAATATCTGATCTCAATGACAATACCTTTTCTTTCACTACCTTTTATGCACCTCCTAACATAAATAATCAGATCCTGAAATCTAAATTCAGTCAGTTACTTAATCTAAACAGCTGCTACAATTCTATTATCCTGGGGGACATCAATGCCCACCACTACTTATGGGAAAATTGCAGTAATCCTGATTCAAAAGGCATATTCGTGGCTGACATAATATCCAATTCTAGCTTTGTCATCCTAAATGATGGAAGTCACACCAGATTAGGTAGCTTGAATTTCTCTTCTGCCATCGACATTTCACTGGTTTCTCAAAATCTAGTTAATAAGTTTTCCTGGGATATTATCCATAATAACATTGGAACTTCCGACCATTTACCAATATTAATTAGATATACCGACACTTTCACTAAGTGCCAATTCAATAAAAAAAAACTCAACATGGTTAAGATCATCGAAGATATATCAAACTTCAACCCTAATCAGTCCTTCGATTTGATAGGCTATGAAGAAGAAATAAAAAAAATCATCAAACAAAACTCGAAAACAATACATAAAGAAAACAAATTCAAAGCCAAACCTTGGTGGAACCAAAAAATAAAAAGGCTATGGACTATCAAAAAATCAAAATTAAAACTATATAACGTTCATTCAAACATTTTCACTTATTATGGGCTAAAAAGAGCCACATGCAAACTAAAAAGAGAAATCAAAATAGCCAAAAAATTGTCATGGAGCGAATATATCAACAATATTGACCCCAACTCTAACCCGTCGTATATTTGGAAAAAGATAAACTGCTTCTTCAACAAACATAAAAACTCAAATATTTTCAATCTAAAAGAGAATGCCGAAAAATTCATGAACTTATACTTCGAGAATAACCCCATTGTCCTTAATGATCGCTTTTGCCCACATTCTACCATTAGTATGAACGAATTCAAACTAGAAGAAATTGTAGATATTCTAAAAAATTCCAAAAACACATTACCAGGTTCGGATATGATATCATATAAAATATTAAAAAACTTAAACATGGATCACCTAAAAAAACTAACAGATCACTTTAACGATGCATGGTTCAAACAGAAATTTCCGAACAACTGGAAAATCTCTAGTATTATTCCTATAATTAAACCTAATAAAGACAGAACTAAACCAGAAAGCTACCGCCCAATAGCTCTCCTTCCTGTATTTTACAAAATTATGGCCAAATTGGTAATCACCAGAATTAATAAACACCTAACCGATAATTCTCTACTTCCGGAACTTTCATTCGGCTTTAGAAAAAAGAAATCCTCTCGTGACTTAATTTTTTGCCTGCTGAACGATCTAATGTCATTTGTAGACAGGAAATTTTGTATTTTTTTGATTGGCCTGGATATATCTGGTGCTTTTGACAATGTGGATTTGGAAGTGTTGATTGAAATTATGAAAAATATAAATATTCCAGCTGTCTATATTCAATGGATCTATGAACATCTCGCCAATAGAAAAATAATATTGAGTGATGACTCTCACGGTATACACAGAATAATCAACATAGGTGTACCCCAAGGAGACCCCATGAGTCCCACGTTATTTAATATTTACACACATGAACTTCATAAATGCTCAGATAATCACGCTCTAATATTCCAATATGCGGATGATTTTTTCTTTCTTATTAAAGATATTAACCATCTGCTAGCCGAGAAAAAGGCCAATTCATTTTTAAACGATTTTACAAACCAATTAAAAAGGATTAAATTACATATTAACGCAAACAAGACTAATTATATCTACATACACAATAAACGTTCTCGCCCTATAACTAAATTATTAATCAACAACACTCCAATAGCTGAGGTAAATGTCTTGAGGATTTTGGGTTTTTATTTCGATAGAAATTTGAATTTCAAAAAGCACCACACAATAATGAAAGAGAAATGCAAAACCATTCTCAATACCATTAAGATATTCTCCAATAAAAAATATGGAGCTCATCCATCCTCATTAATAAACATCCATAAATGCTTAATAATAAATAGAATAATGTATAGTGCTTTTATCTCATTCAATCCCTCATATTTCAACATACTACAAATAATTGTAAATAGCAGCTTAAGAATATG
The DNA here is from genome assembly GCA_963693315.1 of Diogma glabrata. Taxonomy (NCBI): domain Eukaryota; kingdom Metazoa; phylum Arthropoda; class Insecta; order Diptera; family Cylindrotomidae; genus Diogma; species Diogma glabrata. The sequence continues at coordinate 270,361,091 of OY856186.1, forward strand.
TTTGGGACTCCCAAATAGTACGCCTATCACGGCTATAATAGCAGAAGCAGGAGACCTTCCAATCAATTTAAAAATCGAAAGCTATATATACAAGTATATTTCTAATCAAATCTATAATGACACACCAATCGGTAAACTAATCACATCAAACTGTCATTTAAAATTTTTCTATCTTATCTATAATAAATATAGATTTCTTATAAATAAAGTCCCATCATTATCTCACTTAAATATTGATCTTCATTCTCTTCCTTTAAGTTTGAAGATAGACACATCACTACATGAATTGTTTAAAAAAAAAGATTTTTTTGACTTGTATAATAAAAATAGGATATGCAATTCTTTTATCGATAACTATTCACACACTAACAGTTGTTTCACTGACGGATCTCAAAACGAGATAGGTAATGGCATCGGTATATACAATGAATATGACAAATCAACTGTCTCTTTATCAATTGTTGAAAAAATTTCAATTAAATCACTTGAAATCTTGGCCATTCTTGAATCTATTAATCTAGCCCTAAATTCTAATATATCTCATCTAACCATCTTTACAGACTCTCTGAGTTCTTGTATATCATTATCCAAACTCTCCAACTTTGAAAACAAATATTATGAAAAACTCATAGCTTCACTGATCTTAACCAATCATATTAACATTATAATATGTTGGATCCCTAGTCACTCTAACATTCAAGGCAATGATTATGCAGACGCGGCTGCCAAACTGGGGACTTCATCCAACAATATCATGAAGATAAAAACACCTCCAGATGAATCAGTCAAACTTCATAATAACCTTCTTTACAATCAATGGCAAATCAATTTTATTGAAAAAACCAAAACTAAAGGCATTACTCATGGTTTCAACATAAACTACATAATAAGTAAGAAGCCATGGTTTCACAAACTAAAATTAAACTCTAACCTTATAAGGAAAATTAATAGGTTAAGAACAGGTCACTGCTATGATAAGAAATATTATAAATTAATAAAGGTTATAGATGATGATAACTGTGAAATATGTAATACTATAGAGAGTTCGGCTCATTCTCTCATGATTTGTCCCAAATACTCCTTCACAAAATCCAAATACTCCTGTTTGAATAATCTAAATTTAAATGACATCTTTATGTCCCACAACGTCTCCTACTTGAAAGACATTATTGAATTCTTCAAAGAAATCAATATGGAAATATGAATAGTTAACCAATTAATTATAGCATTCCTAAATTGGATATTAAATCGGGTGGTGACTGGAATGTTCTTCCACAATTTCACAACGACCAAATTGTAAATTCAAATGATATGCATCCTTACACTCGGTGAAGTGATGGTCAAGAAACCTAGTTTTATTTCCCATAGAATAGTCAATTCCATCTGCGATTCTATTATCCATTTCGGTATAATAAGAAGAATCATAAGAATCATTTATAGTAAACATTATCATTTATAGTAAGAAGTAAAGGACCATTAAAGTAAAGAATCATTTATAGAATTATTTATAAGAAATGAATCATTTATAGCAAACATTAATATCAAGTCTAAAAGAATCATTTATAGTAAACATTAATATCAAGTCTCATTCATTATATTTTATGTAACTTATATAGATATAAGCATTATTACAATACTCAAATTACACATAAATTTGTTATTCATTATTTATATTATAAGAAATGATAATATCGTTGTTAGAAATAAAACAGTATATACTGTCCATTTTTAGTATTGTTCTGATTTACAAATTTTAAAATATGTACTCCAATTAATTGTACAATTATATAATTATTGAAGTACTTTTCATATACCTAAATCACATTAGAATTCATATATATCATAATACTATATATTTACAATTTTTATCATAAGAAATGAATATTAATTCTAGTTAGATATAAAGAAAATAGTGTAATGAATTATAGTAGATACATTTGTTATTTTAATACTAAATACCAATCAAATAATCAAATATTGAATATATGAAATAGAACCGATAATTGTTCACTCACTGTAATTAGTTTTTTAAGTTCATTATCATTAATTTCAAATTAATATATAAATAACCAAAACATAATATCCAAAAATATAACTAAAAATTAAATTAAACATAATAATAAAATGCAAAATACATGACTAAAGATAAAATTAAACACATAATTGTACAAGGTCAGTTCAACATTACAACAGTTGCATCGTGAGGTGCTTGGTCAAGTGAGAGATTCTTTTTCCTTGGCGGCATGGCAGATACAATGCATTTATGTATTGGTCTTGTACATGACACCACTGAAGGACAAGTCTCTCAATTGGCCAATCAGGTCATCGCGATGCAATTGTTCTAGTCCTACCACGACTATAAAAGGGTTTAACTTAAGTGTTACAATGTCATGGCTATTAATACATTTAGTTATTATATTATATAATCATAACCATGTAAGCCCGATGGTAGGAGGATAAATTCATGTTATCTTCAGTGAATTAATTGAGACCAATAGCCTAATTGGGTTCTTAATTAATCATAGAGACATAGCATTAATTCATCTACCTACAGATCGGGCGTCTAATTTTATACATCTTTGGTGATATGGGCCTATGCCTAAACCAAATAAAATGATAATCTAAAAAAAAAAAAAAAAAAAAAAAAAAAAAAAAATATATTTGGAAATTCTTTTTTTCTAACCAAAAAACTAACAATGAAAAAGACGCGCTAAAAATTAATATGTCATACCTAATTAATAAGAGTTTACATCACCGTATCAAATTTAAAAAGTATGATGGTGAAAATGGCTAGCAAATTTAATACGTAGCAAATTAGATACTGGTGTAAACTTAGTATTAGAGGATATAATTTTCTTAACATTTTCGATATATTTTATTTAATACTAAGTTTACACCAGGATCTAATAGGTACATACTATACTTATTAGGTCGACTATGGTCGATGTAAACAGTTATCAAAAAAGTACGTACCAAATATTTGGTAGGATGATTTGCTACGTATCAAATTAGGTACGTAGCAAATAGGTATTATTTTTACGGTGTGAACACTAAAATTAGGTATGACATTTAAAATAAAAATATATCAACTTATTTTATAAATATATATTTATGTTTGATGTGATTTTTTTGCTGAAATTAAAAGTAAAATAAATTTTAGCATTAATATAATAAATATTTTCAGTTTTTTATAAAAAATATATATGGAAATTATTTTTTCCTAACCAAAAAATTAACAATGAAAAGGACGCGCTAAAAATTAATATGTCATACCTAATTAATAAGAGTTTACATCACCGTATCAAATTTAAAAAGTATGATGGTGAAAATGGCTAGCAAATTTGATACGTAGCAAATTAGATACTGGTGTAAACTTAGTATAAGTTAGTCTGAAATTAACTTAAATTTAGTTAATTTTTGTGCATATACAATGTGTCAAATTTAATTTGAAGTTTTGCTTGCACAAATGCTGTTCTTATAACCCTTCCACAAATTGCACAAATTTTAAAATTGACAGACACAAATGGTGTTTTGCCCTGCACAAATTGTGTAAGTTGTGTGGATATGAGATCACAAGGTATTCATGAAAACAAAATATATTTGACCTAGTGGATATTCTTCATACCGTATTTAACCCTATAAACAAAAATAGTCCGGTTTACAGTGGCAAGATGTTGTATACCCCGGAGTGCGTTTCGAAATTAACCACGCTTAACCAAGGTAATAATCAGAGCACTGCACAAATAGTAATAATTTACTCGTATTTATTGCAAATACTCAAATTATTTGTATTTGTTATTGTACTCTAAAAATACGTACAAAGAAAAAGGAACAGAGAAAATGTTATACTCAACTGAAATTATATTTGAGAAAAATATATTAGAATGTAGAGTATATACGAATGCTTTACATAAAAACTACTATACTTATAACTGGCGATTAAAAAAAAGGATTTGGTTTTGTTAAAATTTGAGGTACATATATGGATCAAAGAATTAAGAGACTTAAGGCTTGAAACCACATACAACAGAAACAGAATTCCATACAAATTTTACAGAAACCGAATTTTTATCTGTCAAATTTGTATGAAATTCGGTTTCTGTTTCTGTTGTATGTGAATGCCCGGCTTTACACTGCGTTCTAATTGATGCTAAATTGTACTAAACGTGCTAAATCAATTTAGTCAACTATTTTATTTGTCTAAATCGCCATTTTTTTCTAAATAATTTGGAGGAAATTCATACGTTAAACAATATCTGACAACTTGATTATATTAATTTAAATTAAAATTCGGTAATTTTGTAAAATTTAGATTTAGCAGTTTAGTACAATTTAGTCGTCGTTTAGAATGCAGCCTAAGGAAATGAAACTACTGTATAAATACTCAAAAATATTTGAAGTCGTTTTTCTCTCTTCTCCTCTCTTTTTTTCGGTACTAAGTTGCTAGCTTCGGTCAAAGAATTAAGAGAATAGAGGAAGTGAAATTGATGTTAAAAATTGAAGCAATTTTTGCATACCAATAAATGTTACTAACACACTTGCGTTTTAGTAGAGGCGCCGTAAATATTTCTATTATTGCATTGAATTCCAAATTTAAGCGTATTTTTGCCCCCAAAATTAATATAAAAAAAAGAGACGCCATTACATAGAAAAACAACATAAAAAAATTTGACAATACAACATAAAAAAATTTGACAATTTAAAATGGAAGCATTCTATTATTGTTTGCATTGATTCTAGATTATATTTTTTTCTCGAAAATATTTAAAAAACTTAAAACTTATTAATCGAAAAGTAAGTTATAATATCAATATTAGTTATCTATGATAAGAAATTCCATCCTGTATATGTTTTCGGTAATTTTTACACGTCATTATCACACGATTTCATATTTAATGTTTTATTCAAAATTTTCACTTAAATATATTAATTTTTCTTTATAATTATTTTTAAATCATAATAAAATCACTAGCATTTTTTATATTTATTAAAAATTCGTCAAAATATCACCACGATAAATAATAAAAACAATTTTATTAAAACCAAATTATAACCAAACCAAACAATGTGTTTTTTGACAACTTAAAATGGACAAATACGAGAGGAGAAGAGAGAAAAACGGCTTCAAATATTTTTGTGTATATATACAGTAGTTTCATATCCTTAGTCTCTTAATTCTTTGGCTTCGGTGCTAAGTTGTTCAAATTTTTTTTATGTTGTTTTTCTATTTGTCGTTTTTCTTTTTAATGTAATGGCGTCTATTTTTTTTATATTAATTTTGGGGGCAAGAATACACTTAAATTTGAAATTCAATGCAATAATAGAAATATTTACGACGCCTCTACTAAAACGTAAGTATGTTAGTAACAATTTATTGGTGTGCAAAAATTATTTCAAATTTTAACATCAATTTCATTTCCTCTATTCTCTTAATTCTTTGGTATACTATATATACACAAAAATATTTGAAGTCGTTTTTCTCTCTTCTCCTCTCTTTTTTTCGGGGCTAAGTTGTTAGCTTCGGTGCTAAGTTGTTCAAATTTTTTTATGTTTTTTTTCTATTTGTCGTTTTTCTTTTTTATGTAATAGCGTCCCTTGTTTTTATATTAATTTTGGGGGCGAAAATACACATAAATTTGGAATTCAATGCAATAATAGAAATATTTACGGCGCCTCTACTAAAACGTAAGTGTGTTAGTAACAATTTATTGGTGTGCAAAAATTACTTCAAATTTTAACATCAATTTCACTTCCTCTATTCTCTTAATTCTTTGATTTGGATGTATTTGAATGTATTTGGATGTACTTATAGCGTTTTCGTTTCTCGATTTAAGTTTTGACCTCAGAGCAGGCAAAACTCTTTCAGTTTTGCATTTTTTTTGTAGTTTTGAATTTATTTTTTCAGTTTTGCCCTTAAAATACTTGAGAATCGAAAAGAAAAAAGTCACAGTTTTTAGACTATCAAATTTGTTTAACAAAATAAAGGCATTCAATTTTTTAATGTATATTATTATTTTTACACAATTTAATTATTTTTATTTAAGAAAAACACATCATTAAAAATATGTTTTTTCTTATTTTTTATAATATATTTGTATATTAAACACCATTCTGGCAACGTCTCTTGAGAAAAAGTCAAAAAATGTAAAATAATTGCCCTCAAAAAGTTTGACACTTGCATCCAAATCGAGAAAAGAATACGCAAATTCACATTTTTTTGTAGAATCGAAAACGCTATTAGAGTACGAAGATAATGGTATTCAGTGGTCGTTATCTGGATAAAATTTTTTAGATCACATATGCAATATATTAAAAACAATTCAAAGTTTGGATGTGTTTGGTCATTGGATGTATTTAGAAAAAAGAAAATGATGATTAGGACGGTTATTACTTAGATAACTGTCAATACCTGGTACAGGTACACTGACAATAGTAACGAGATATCACTAGCACAGGTGATATCTTAGGGACTCTGGCGTATGAACATGTATTCAGTCAACGGTTGCCCCGTGAATCTTAGCTATGTAGTATTCCTTGATAATGACACGCTATTACTTGCTCAAAGAAACGAACTTCGTATAACTCGTTATCTGTGCGTTAATTATTGTAGAAGACAGTACGTCACATGATCAAGAAATATACCACTTAAAGGATTATTGGCAAATCAAATTCATTTTAAATTTGTACGCGCAAATTTTTCTTAACAATTTGCTTTTACCCTTTTGTTTTATTTTTATTTCGGGTCACTACATGCCAAATCACCTAGGTCATGTAACCCACCCTCTCAAATTTGTCTGAAATTTTCAGTAAATGTAGTTCTAATATACTTACACTAAGTTTACACCATGGTAGTATAATAGAATAATATCAAATAGCTATTAAACAATTACGGTGTAACCAGATAGCATAATACCTTTTTACTTTCCTAGTGTTCGGTACATACATTCTGATAAAAAAAATCATGATTTTTCTGTACTAAAAATAGTATAAACGCGGCCATTTCTCACGAAAAAAATCAATTTTTTTCTTGCGTTTAAATGTCAAAATATTTTGAATTTAGGTGTCAATAAAACTATTTTATTTGGTTCTTTACGCTTTTGTTTTATTTATGCTTACATTTTTGTGATAACTATTCTTGATAAATTTGGCTTTGTGTTTTCGGGATAAATTTATCGTTTGTGACCAAATTAATTGTAATAAAAGTAACGTCTAAAGTTTGACTTATAAATACATTTTGTTTTTTTGGCTGTTCAGTCCGGTTTGACGTAATATTCAACGAAGTGAAACTAGTAGCAAGCAACTTTGACGTTTAATAACGTGATTTTTTGTATCATATACCTGTACCGAACACGCTCTTTGACATATAGTTTTTTGATATTTTGCTTTTGATCGATAGTATAATAGTATATTCAAAAAAATTGTAACCGTCAAAACGTAAAATCTTAAAGACAATTTCATGCGATTGTAAAAAAGGTGCGATATCAAAATCACTCAAAATTTAGTTTTAATTTTAAATTGATATTAGTATTACAATTTTTTGTTGAAATACTTTTCGATTGATGAGATTTTATATTCAAATTTGAAAAACGGTAGCCGTATTCTATCTGTAATATTATTCTAGGCGTTTATACCTCAGATAGAATAATACTATTTTGTGGTATAAGGGTGATTCTCCAAAAACGGTACATTCTGCTGTCCAAGCAATTTTTTTATCTAAATAATTGTACAAAATCTGTGTATGCTATTGGAAATTGCAACGTGTTTTTAAGAGAATTAATCAACAGTATAAAAGAAGCAATTTAATTTAACTTTTATTGAAAAATATGTCCACGGAACTTGACAAATCACATCCGTGGACTGTCTCAATACTGAAGTTTTAAAATAATAAGATTCAAAATCAAAATAATAATTTCATTGAAAATAAAAAATATACTGTATGAAATAAATAAAATAACTTCAAACCTATATAATGAACATCCCAGTTAGAAGTGTTATCGATCAGTTATCGATAAATACTCGATAATGCATCATCTACATATCGATAACGCGTTATCAAATTATATATGGAATATCATCGATAATTTTTGTTCTAATCTGTGGCACCACATTATCGATGAAAACTATCAATAGCATACCAGTTAGATGTTATCAATATCATTATCAATTCATGTCATTGAGAATATTATCAATAACTGTTATTGAAAACGTTATTGAAGCCATATGTTATGATAATACATATATAAGGTTTTAATATAAATAATAATTAAAAAACGGGGTGGTTTTAATTTCATATAAGTTTTATTTAAATATAATTTTTATAAAGCAATAATTTAATATGTTTTTTCCTAATTAATCCGTAATTATTTTCAGAAATAAGTTGTGTAATTCTGGACATTGGTTAACCCCTCTGTCTATTTACCATCATACTATAAATAAATAAATGAAAACAATTTTAAAATAACATATATATCATTATATATAACTATTATATTTGTTTGGAATTGAAATATTAAGATTCATGAAATTTTAGGTTAGAGATTATAAACGTATATTAAATAAATATATAATATATTTCTTATGTGTAAAAAAAAATATCTGTTCTATCTGTTATGTTTAGAATATCACATTTTATTAAATTTAAGGCTTTATTAAGACAATAATAATAAAAACAACAATAAATACCTTATAGTTAATTTATATAACTCACAAACAATCACTTATGATATTTTACAAGAATGTCCGACTATTGTTCACAAAAATAAGAGTCAACGCACATACGCAATTTATACATTTGTCTTTTTTCCGCACGTCGATAACAGTATCAATCATTCCCGATCGCACGTTCACTGTGATAAGACGTGTGGATCATTGGTGGTGGGTAGCTTGTAAGTAAATTAAAATTATTTTGTATTACAACTTGAATTTCTGAGTATTATTTTTAGTTACAAACTATTTTGTTTATTCAAAATTCTTTTGTGATTATACTCTATACTATTTTGGATGTTTTGTTTTACATTCTTTTCTTTGGAAAAATTTGTAAAAAAATTGTTAACTCCATAATGAATAATTTTCTTTTTAAGATGCCTATTTAAAATGGCTTGAAATTTTTTTTCTTCTAAATACATTTACAATTATTTAAAGTTAAAATTTATTAAATTTAAAATTGGATTAAAAATAAATTAAATCTCAAATTTATTTAATAAAATTAATTGGAATTTATACATTTATTGTTAACTTCTTTATATTGAAAAATTTTTTTTTATTTTTTGAGACGCCTAATTAAAATGGCTGATAATTCTTTTCATAGTTTATTACAATTAAATTGAAATTGGATAATTGAATTGCTTAATTTCACATTGATGTTCTATTAAATGAAATTATAAGAATAAAGTAAGATTTGGGATTAATGTAGTTAGTTATAAATAAAACATAAAATTCAAAATTAAACATATTTAAAATATAATTAAATAAAACATAGAACATAATTTCAAGTCAAATTAGTGGTTTAAGATTTGTTTCAAAGTGGTTCTTTAGAATTCAAAATGGCTTAAACAAAAATAGACTCAAATACATTTAATTTTTCAAGCCTTAATCTAATATAAATTAAATTATAACTTAAATTTAATATCAAAATAATTCATTTGTTTAACCCAACATTATCAAAATGGTTACCACAATAAGTGTACAAAATATAGAACAATAATTTAAAGTCAATTTAGTGGTTTAAGATTTGTTTCAAAGTGGTTCATTAGAACTCAAAATGGCTTAAATAAAAATAGACACAAATACATTTAATTTTTCAAGCCTTAATTAATTTAAATTAAATAAAAACTTAAATTCAATATCAAAAATAATTTATCTGTTTAACCCAACATTATCAAAATGGTTATCATAGTTTAAGTTTGAAATATAATTTGTTTAACCTAACATAATCAAAATGGTTATCATATTGTTTAACCACACAAGTCAAAATGGTTATTATTATGGTCTATTCATTGATTCATAATTATTTTCAAAAATCAGTAATATATAAATAATTCGAAATAAAAGATGTATCCAGTATCTCAACAGGAGGTTCAATATTTTGTGAGGAGTGGGATTAATAGTTCAATATGGAGATGATGAGAAAAAAGTTCAAGATAAAATTCATAAATTCAACTTATTCTACAATTATAAATAGTTATCATATTGTTTAACCACACAAGTCAAAATGGTTATTATTATGGTCTATTCATTGATTCATACTTATTCTTCAAAAATCAATAATATATAAATAATTCAAGATAAAAGATATATCCAGTATTTCAACAGGAGGTTCAATATTTTGTGAGGAGTGGGATTAATAGTTCAATATTGAGATGATGAGAATAAAAGTTCAAGAAAAATTCACAAATTCAACATATTCTACAATTATACTAAAGGAAACTTTAATTTAATATTTTCCTTCTTAATTAAAATATATTTTTAATAATTATTATCTATTTATTAAAATCATAAAAATTAATACAGATATTTACTAATTAAATTTTTTATAAAAAAAATAATGAAATCATAAACTAAATAATTAAAAAAATCTTAGATTCTAATATGTTAAAAAAAAAAAACAATTAAAAATTATTTTATATATAAGATTTGTTTGTAATAGATAATCACATTTAATACATTGTAAAATATATAATTAATACTCTAAGTAATAGTATGCATACTACCAATTAATAATTAAAGCAATTATGTAATATAACCATTATATTAACCATGGTTAGGAGGAAGCAATTTTCTTCTCTCATATCATGTCTGAGGGGGACCTCAAACACAGCCCTGTCTAAATTGCAGGAACTGACTGTTGAGTCCAACTCTCAGACTTGGATATAGCAGGCAAAACATTCTTCATCCTAATTCTGGGCACACTCATGTATTACTCTCTTGGCCATATAGACTAACAGTCTAAGCCAATAAATAAAACAAAAAAAAAAAAAAAAAAAAAAACAGTATCAATAACGCATATTATCGATGCTGGGTTTTTAAGTGGGATATTAAGAAAATCAATTTTACATTAGAAACCAGAGACGGAAACCGGTTCGTTTGAACCAAACCAAAACCAAAGAACCAACGAAATTTTACTGAACCAAAACCAAACCAAAACCAAACCAGTTTTTTAAATGATAGTTGAACCGAACCATAAACCAATGTTTTTCTGTTTGGTTCACGGTTCGGTTTTATAGTAAAAAATTTGGTCTAGTACCCGTATAAATTGGAAAAATCTATTAATTTCTTTTTGAAGCTGCTACATTATTTTTTCACGGCTACTATTTTTGTATTCAAATTTAAATTACAGGTAATCCTTTGTTTTGACAATTCTTAGGTTTTTAGTTTATTAAGCGGAATAAAGCGTAAAATTATTCGTTTATTTTCGAATTTAATGAAATTCACAAAAACAGTCTCTTTAATGCGACTTATTAGTGGAATAAAACTGTTTTTATTTGAATATCGAGAAATAGTTAAGAATAAAAATGTGAATCTAAATTCTGAATTTGAACCAAAACCGAACCAAAACCAAACCAAAACCAAGTTTGAAATATCAAGAAACCAAAACCAAACCAAAAACCATAATTAAAATTTGTTATTAAACCAAAACCAAACCAACTGAAAAAAAAACTTTGGTTTCCATCTCTGTTAGAAAATAGAATGTCCCAAGAATTTTAGTCACTTCCGTGGACAAAATGTTTATTTATTCTATCTTGTCATAGATGGAAGTACCAGCACCAATTCAATGATTTAGAAATTGTCAGTTAGCCATATTAGCTTTGTTTGCAGGTTGAGTGTTCTAATAGAGTTCAATTTGCCATAGAACATCAAAATTTTAAGTGGGGCAAGCTTATAAAGTCACATCCGTGGACATCTTAATTCTTTAAGTAATTACTAAATTTAAATTTTTATTGTAGTCATAGTAAAAGTGAATTGTATACATAATACGTTTCAAAGAACAACTTCTCAAAACCAAAATGTCATCATTCACAGAATGTTTTTAATGGATTTATCACATCCGTGGACATCATGTCCGTGGACATCCAATGTCCACGGACGGGACAGTTAAGTAACAGCCGTGACACAAACAATAATAGTGTGATCTTTAATATATTTATAAATGATTTTTGTTGATAACACTTAAATTAACTTACATTATTATCATGTTATAAGCTTGTCTGAAAATGAAAAATTAAGCTTGTCTGAAAATGAAATCCTTACACACTGTGAGTTTTCAGAGAATTATAACTGCAAATATTCTGAGGAAGTGCAAGCTGTACACTTTGGTGGATCGAGAAATCAGTTTTCTTTACACACAGTAGTTGTTTATTATCAAAATAGTAGTAGTTGTTTATTATCACCGTCATGTCTGTGGACAAGTAAAGATTTAAAAGGTTTTTTTCTTAAAATTTCTCAAATATGATCTGGGCCAATAGTATGACTTAATACAACAAGTTATTATCTAATAGAAAAAATATGGAGGGGCTGAAATCTCACAGCTCTGAGATATCAAGACTTCGGTCTGGGTAAAGGATTTTGATATAGTTTTCGGCAAAAAACTTTTCTGAGGACATGGTTTTTAGTTTTGGGCAGCGATGTATATCAAACATAACTCTTTGTTAACGTCAAGTATTTTTTATATCTGTTTAAAAACTTATTACAAAACTAACACGAAATATCAATACGTTGCCGGAAAATTATAATCCAAATCCAAAAATTTTGTTAAATTAAACAAAATCGAACTTTTTCAAAATTCCAAAAATATTCCAAAAACTAGAATGAAATCAAATATTTAAACTTTTTCTAAATTCCGATAATATTCCAAAAATTCTTAAAAATTCAAACTTTTCCAAAATTCTAAAAATATTGCAGAAATTATTACAAAATCAAAAATTAAAACTTTTTTTTAAAATTCCAAAAATATTCTAAAAATTAAAATGAAATCAAATATTGAAGCTTTTTCTAAATTCCAATAATAATCCAAAAATTCTTAAAAATTCAAACTTTTTCCAAAATTCTAAAAATATTGCAAAAATTATTACTAAATCAAAAGTTGAAAATTTTTTCAAAATTCCAAAAATTATAATAAAATCAAATATTTAAAATTTTTCAAAATTCTTAAAATATTCCAAAAATTATTACAAAATCAAAAATACAAACTTTTTCAAAATTCCAAAAATATTTCAAAAACTATAACAAATTCAAAAATTTCCATGTTCAATTTCATTTTCAATTACATTTACGTCATAAAAACAGCTACATTTTTTTCCAAAAAATTGGCTAAAAAATAAATGAAATTATTTTTTGACACACTTGACATTATTTTTTGACAAACTTATAATGCCATAATTCTCAATAATAATAATAAAATTTCATTTCAAACAATTTTATTTTTTCCAAAAAATTGGGTAAAAATGAAAAAAAATCTCTTTTGACACACTTGACAACATTTTTTTGACAAACTTATAATGCCATGATTCTCAATAATAATAATAAAACTCATTTCAAACAAACAATAATTTATTTTTTTTTCCAAAAAATTAGGTAAAAAAATAAATAAAAATCTTTCTTTTGACACACTTGACAACATTTTTTTGACAAACTTATAATGCAATAATCTAGATTTTGGTCTCACATACCAATCCCGACCATCAAGATTTCTCCAAATTCAATGTTTCTACTCGTAATCACTTAAAATGAACGTTTTTTAACCAAAAAATATGCAAATTTCCTTGTTTTGACACACTTGACGATTTTTTTGACACACTTCCGGTACAGTTATCAAACACATCGTCCTTTCGGCTCTTCCCATTGAGTAAACCTATTTTTAGAAAAAAAATTTTGAAATCCGTCCAGCGGTTTTCTAGATTTCGTCGGTTGTGACGGCCGGCCGGCCGGACGGCCGACAGACGGACACACATTTTTTTTTTTTGCTTTTTTAGAATCAGTAGGTCCTAAAACGTCGAGAAATGTCAAAAAAAGTGGGGGTAAGAATTTCACTTTGAGCTCATGAATGTAATACTTAGGTCTTTCAGAGCGAAGTAAAATGGTATGATTAAATGGTATGATTTTTAACAACAACTAAATTATTAGGATTTTTGAATACATAACTTGAAATTTTAATTTTTTTTTTTAATAACTTATAAATCTTTCGGTATATTTTCAAAATGTAAACGGTTTGAGAACTAAGACAGATGATTTCTTTAGAAATGTTTTGTCAACGAATTATGATATTATTTGTATTAATGAAACTTTTCTTAATAATAATATTTATACTTCTGAGCTCTTTACCGGTGAATTTAATGTTTATAGAAAAGATCAAAATTTATCATTGTTTCCTAATAAAACTGATGGTGGGGGTGTACTAATTGCAGTTAATGTTAAATATAAGAGTCTTAGGTTGCCGTCATGGGAAACTTATGCTGAAGAAGTTTGGGTTTGTATTAAGATCAATAATTGTAACTTATATTTAAATGTTCCTTATATATCCAGATGCGCGACTCTCTGATTATGAGCAATATTTCAATAACCTGAATAATTTAATTAATAATGATAAGGGACTTTCAAATTTTCTCACAGTTGGTGATTTTAATCTTTCTAATATTACTTGGAATGTTAATAACTTTAATATTTTAGAACCTAATCTAGCAAATCTTAATGCTCCATCTCAGTTGTTAACTGACTTGATGAGTTCATCAAATCTTCAACTTCTTCAAATCTTCATATTTAAATAATATATTAATATACAAAATGTGTGTCAATATAGCTAAATCTAAACCTAAATTTTCTTACCCTATGGTAAAAAAAAATTAGCCTATGGTGAAAAACACGTGAAATCAGCAAGGTCTGGAAATGAGGTTTTAATTTTGTATACTTAGGTATCGGAATTCGTTGACATCAATAAAAAAAATTTTCGGCGTTTTTAGTTTTTTATTTTAACCCTGTCTTAAGATACAGGGTGTTGAAAAATCAAGAAATTGCTCGACCCCGGTGTATTGAAATGGCTCTACAGTCAAAACTACTGAACTAATTTTAATGTTATATAGCTCAAAATGTAGGTATTGAACAGAGCTAATGCTAATCAAAATATTAATTTACATTATATGACTTGAACATTTTCTTTTCGAAAACTAACGGTAAAAAATTCAAATTCGATTTTCTAGATATGCATGTTTTTTAAATTTTTGATTTTTTAATATGTGAAAGGTACATATATTACTAATATTATATGAAAAATTCAGGAGGGGAAAATTTTTTGTTTTTTTTTATTAATTTTATTGCAACACGCGTTAAAATTTTTTTATATTTCTGATAGCGCTGCTTTACAATATAAAAATAGAAAGAATTTTTCTACGATCCTGCATTTGAATGACTGCAAAATAGCATGTGACTGGCATTTTCATGCAACATCGAACGGTAAAGGACCTTGTGATGGAATGGGAGGAACAGTAAAAAGAAAAGCAGCTAGAGCGAGTCTTGAGAAAGAATACGACAAAGTTATATCAACACCTCTGGAGTTATATAACTGGGCAGCAGCTCCAGGCAATTTTCAAGATAACATGCATTTTTTCTATATAACGGAGGCAGGTTACATTGCAAAACGAAATCAACTAGCTGATAGATACGCCAATTTAAAAACAATTCCTGGAACACGAGGATATCACTTATACATTCCCACAAATGATGGATCAATCTTAGCTAGACGTTATTCTAACTCTACGGAATTTAGTAATGTAAAATTAAATGAATGATAAAAAATGTGTAAAATATTTATTTTGAGTTAAAATTAAAAATTTATTATAAAAACATATATGTAAATCCAAAAAAAACTGTTAATTTTTTAACTCCACTTTTTTTTATGATGAAAAATTTTAAGGCGTGTTGCAATAAAACTAATAAAAAAAACCAAAAATTTTTCCCTCCTGAATTTTTTATATAATGTTAGTAACATATGTACCTTTCACATATTAAAAAATCAAAAATTTAAAAAATATGCATTTCTAGAAAATCGAATTTGAATTTTTTACCGTTATTTTTCGAAAAGAAAATGTTCAAGGTCATATAATGTGAATTATTATTTTGATTAGCTCTGTTCAATACCTACATTTTGAGCTATATAACATTAAAATCAGTTCAGTAGTTTTGACTGTAGAGCCATTTCAATACACAAGGGTCGAGCAATTTCTTGATTTTCCAACACCTTATATCTTAAGACAGGGTTAAAAAAAAAACTAAAAACGCAGAAATTTTTTTTTTACTGATGTCAACGAATTCCAATACCTATATATACAAACTTAAAACCTCATTTCCAAAATTGCATGTTTTTTGCTGATTTCGCGTGTTTTTCACCCTATGTTAAATTTATTACCAAATTTTGCTGTGTCTAAATCTAAATTTTGACATATCAAAATAATTGTCTTTGTTTTTAACAAAAAAATTGATAATTTTTTATTAAAATTTACATTTAATTAAAGTAAAATATCACTCTAATGTCGTTTTCTTTTTGCCAGAGCAGAAAAAGTGATTTTTTTAAGATATTTTTTTCACAAAACGAATATGAAAAAATTTGATCTAGTTTTGTAGTTGTGTTTGTGAACTCTCATTTAATGTTTTTGTTAATTAATAGAATTTAATTAAATAATTTTGGATTTAAAACACGATTTAAATAAAACATTTATTTAAACAAATAACTATTTCACTTCAAAAAATAATAATAAATGAATGGTGTCTTGTTTGTTTACTAATTTTACAGATTTGTAAATGTATTTGTGTAAATTTATTGTATTTGTAACTTGATCTACCAAAAAATATTTTCAGATCAAAAAAGAGCAATTTTTTGTACAAAAAGAATACGAAATGCAAAAAAGAGTGATCTGACAGCTGCTTTTTTTGCTCTTAGATCACTTTTTTTGTCAAAAAAAAAACGACATAATATTATAATTAAAATGAACAATTTAAATAAACTGTATCACGTATCACAGCACAGCTCGCAATATTGTCGAATTGAACAAAACACAATCATGAACAAAATGAACAAAATACAATCAGTGATCCACCAATATCGTGTGATGTAATGTTTTATGACGGATTTTTATTTTAAATCCGATGACAGAAGTTCAATTATCATTTGAAAATATTTCAAAAAACTTAATCTCAATATTTACTTGCTCAATTGCACGCACAGTCATAATCGCATTTGACCGTTATTTTAATCCATAAATCAAAGACCACGAACACACCTTGAGAGGTAGAATAGAGGGCCAAATTATTCTATAAACAGTGCTGAACAATTACGACCAGTTAACTTTGCTAATGAATTAAAAATTACTCATTGTTGAATATTGCGAGCAAAATGATGATTATACGATACAGAAGAATTAAACGAATTAAACGAAATTAATATAATACTAATTGAGAATGATATAAAAAGTAATATTATTATTAAAAAAATTAAAATTGTTGTCAGCTGTATGTCTATAAGTGGAAAGATCGTCAGTTTATTTGCCAAAGTGACTATGTTGAGCTGAGATGCACTGAGGTGGAGTCAATTCTTTGAGTGGTACATTTTTTTATTGTTTTTTTTTTCTAATTTTTATTAAATACCATTAAAATTTACGACTTTACGACTTTATTAAATACCAGTAAATTTACGACTTTACGTCAGATATTAATGTCGAATTCTTTTTGCCAAAAAAAAAATGCTCTAAACAAGCCCATTTTTGATCTAGATCAATTTTTTTTTGACATAACGTATTCTATTTGACAAAAAAAAGTGATTTTTTTTGCCCTAAAAACTTTTGTTTGAATCTAGATTTTAGCTAGAGCAAGCATAAAATACAATAAAAAATACAAATACATTTAAAAAATCTGTCAAAATTAGTAAACAAACAAAACGCCATTCACTTATTATTTTTTTTAATAGTGAAATAGTTACTTTTTAAATAAAATATTGTTTAAATCGTGTTTTAAATTAAAAATTAATAATTAACTAATTAATTAATTACAATTAATTACAAAAATATTCAATGACAGTTCACAAATACAACTACAAAACTGGATCATATTTTTGCATGTTCTTTTTATGAAAAAAAAATCACTTTTTCACTCTGGACAAAAAGAATTCGACATAAGTTTCGCATTGATTGACAACAATCAATAATGACTTTACACTCGTGACTTGGGATGTTGATTAGAATATTGACTTAGATGTTGACGAAATATTCTCTCATCCTATGAATTCATACATCGTAATATCTAGAAATTTAATACAAAAAATCCCAAAGAAATGTAATTTCCAATATCTAATCATAGATGAAAAATTCAACTTAAGTAAATATGAAAAATGATGAAGTTTCAGTTTAGAAATTGCCTGAACATCAAAATTAAAATATGGTTCGTCATCGCCCGCTGTGGCTAAGTTGTGTAAGACACACGGGATTTGAACATGTGTCTCTGATGAATGTGAGTTCGAATCCTAACACGAAACACAAAAAATTTTTCTGAAGGAATTTTAGAAAATGAAAAGTTATTTCGAATTGCAAAATTCAAGTGATTTCCAATATGTACTTAAGCTTAATTGTTCACAAAAACCCATCCAAATTAAAATTATTGTTTTTTTATATATGAATTCATAAAAATCATACAAATTTCTTTTTACGAATTTTAAATTGATCGATAATGCAGTTTTTTAAAGTTATTGCTACTGTCTTTTTCCGTTTTGTTCAAATTATTATCATTTCGATATTAACAAGAAAATAATTAATTTTTTGGCAGGAAGTGCTAAAAATTATCAAATATTGGTTTTCCCATCATTATTTTCCATAATTTCATTTCAGTGAAATAAAATAAAATAAAATAAAATAAAAACCACTATTTGAGTATGAATTTCTTTTTAAATATGAGTCACGAGAGAAAGATTCACTTCATCACGAGAGAAAGATTAATTTAAACACAGTTTAAGGTTGCGGACAATTTACGGTATTTAAATTTATAGTATAGTTTTTTAAGGTTATTGCTTTTGTCTTTTAGCATAGTGTGACGTCAATACAAAGTAAAATTAAGAATGCATTCAGGGGATTTTTACGACATCTCAATTATTCTCAGTTTTTAAAAGAAATGTTTTGGCTGTATTCATAGAAAAATCTAATTTGATTTGTCAGTGTCAAGAATTTTTTGTTTGTTTACTGAATGATTTTAAAGAATAAAACTTATTTTTCGATCCGTAATAAAATTAATATAATAATTTAAAATGAAAAAAATATTTTTTAAGACTCTTTAATTGGTCAAATTAATAAATCGTTTTAACTATATTTATTTTCGAATTTGCTTTTATGTTGCTGTCAAATTAAGTATGCTAAATAATTTAATATGGCTTTTAAATACTTATTTAAAATGGCGGTGAATAAGTAAGTCTATAATCATATACATAAGTTTCAAATAAGTCGTCGTTTAGAATTGAGGTCTAGTGGCTATTCTGTTTTTTATACTTTTTGTTGTTGTTTCTTTTTTCAATTTTTTCTATTTTCTGTTGGTGATTGTTGTACCATGTTTGAAGTGAAAACTTTTTTAGGCTTAAAATTTATATATTCGAGTCATCGTCACGCTAAATAAATATTAAATATAAAATAAATATTAAAAGAGAGTGAGATAAATTGTAATTATTTATTATTTTCTTTTTTCTTTTTCTCATTTTCTTGATTTATAACTTGTTTTTTTTCCTTTTTATTGGATTTGATTTTTTTTCCTTTTTATTGGATTTGATTTTTTTTCCTTTTTATTGGATTTGATTTTTTTTTTCAGTTTGAGTGTGGTGTGTAAGTGTCGTATAGTAAGTAAAGATTTTGTTGTATTTTTAAGTAAAGTAAAAAAATTGTGTTTGTCATATTTGATTTGTGTGTTTTTCTTTATGCTTTTTAATAAATAAAACGCAATTGATAGTACGAATAACCTAAGCCCTAAAATTAATGATAATATATTATAAATAATTTTACTCTCGTTCTCTTGATTCATATTTTGGTTTTTTCTTTTTTATTGAATTTGATGTTTTTCTCAGTTAACAACAGTGTAGAAGTGTGGTATAAAAAAGTAAAAATGTAAAGTAAAAGTTTTCACTTCTGTCGGCAGTCCTTAAGACTGGCTTCTTTTTTTATTAGGTAATGAGTAATATATAGTACCCAGCCGGTTCTACTGTTCTACTTTCAACTGTTAAACTTTTATTATTATTGCGATACAAATAATTTCATAATTATGGATTCAATTGTTGTGATATACATACAACTGTTATTATATGACGGTTGATGATTTTGTTATTAAAATAAAAGGTGTAGTTAGTATAACATTGATTCGCTAATCACGGCAGATCAGCAGAAGTGATAAATAATACCACCTCAAACACATTTAAAAATTTAACCGTGAACATTGTTTTTATTCGTTGTAATTAAGACAGCTTACACACACAATAATATTTCCAATCAAAAGAAAAAATATTTTTGCCAATTTTCATATTTTAAATTTTAGAAAAATTGTATACTCGGAAACATTATTTTATTTGTAGTAGTTTTTGTAAAAAAAAAAAACACACGATCTCAGCTTCTGTTTTCAACTTTGAGTTATTTTTAATTAATATTTCGCCTAATTGGCATCATCAGAATTTTAATTTTAATTTACTTAATAATTTTCTTACAT
Organism: Diogma glabrata; assembly: GCA_963693315.1. NCBI lineage: Eukaryota > Metazoa > Arthropoda > Insecta > Diptera > Cylindrotomidae > Diogma > Diogma glabrata. Next base: position 270,381,800 of record OY856186.1, read on the forward strand.
AATATAAATTATCATGTCCAAAGGTGCAAACAGAATAGATCCGTTCCGTCCGCTCCGTTATATTTGAACTGTCAGTTTATATTTAATTCATTTGCCGCTCATTTTACATTTAGACATGATAATTTATATTATGTAAGAAAATTATTAAGTAAATTATAATTAAAATTCTGATGATGCCAATTAGGCGAAATATTAATTAAAAATAATTCAAAGTTGAAAACAGATGCTGAGATCGTGTGTTTTTGTACAAAAACAACTACAAATAAAATATATATTATCAGCATTTTTACAGTTCTACCAATTGGAAACATTATTTGGGACAAAGGGGCTAAATAATATATCCGGATCCTTTATTAGTAGGGGTCCTATGATAGGCACTTTACGGTACCAATTTTCAGCTCTATGCGAATTATTGTTTTTTATTTTTTAATAAAAAGTGTTGTGTTATAGGAATTAGAATATGTGTCACAGCACACATACGTATCTCTTAAGTCCTAGGTCCTACAACAACAGGGGCTCCGAGGTGATGATGAAGGCTTTTTATATACTTTTGTGGATTGAACGCTCCCAAGACTATTGATTTGTCACTATGACAGTGAGTGATTTCAACAGTTTGACTTTTTGCACAAACTGATTAACGTCTAAAACGGGGAAAAGAATATGGTTGAGACATGATGAATTCGATTTCATCACAACATTGCTGGTGATAATATTTATAAAAATCAATGATATCAGCAACAGTGCGACGGTATTGTAGGAAATCAAGATTTAATGTTAAACTTCGATCACTCACAATTCTTATAGCACGCTTTTGAAAAGAGTCCAAAAGCGCCAGGATGGAAACAGATCCAGCACTCCAAACTTGGCAACAATACTCAACAGTACAGTACCTCGATTCTGGTTCTGTGAGAAAAAATGAAGTGGAATGGAATTATTTTTTTCTCGAATTTTGATTTCTCACTAAATTAGTCCATTCCACTAATTGGTATTCTCGTTCTCTTTTCGAGATATCGTTTTTAGTACAAGATCTAAACTAGTACAAATGTTTGAAAATGGAATTCATCTGTCAGTTTATTTCGTAATAATAAATAATTTATTATAACATAAAATTAATTTTAATTAAATTGGTCATTTAATTCCAAAAGTGATAAATCGAATATCAATCTGTGGTATCTAAGTGTCAATAATTTTAGTTATTTTGTTATACTACTTTAACCACAATTTTTGTGGTTTGAAAAAAAAAATCCACTGACTTGTGACTAGACTTTGGATAAGGATAGACTTCTATATTTTTTCTGAAACTTAAAGTATGGTCAGTGAGTCAGTCAATGAAATCCTAACATTCGCAGTGTTCAGCCGGATTTTGAATTGGATGAATCACAGTTATCTATTAGTTTTAGAATTATTTTTTAATTTTACTGTTGTATGAATAATATTTAATATTGTTACGATTCTTATATGATCGTTTTTGATTAAAATACAATACGTTAAAATTATTCAAAACTGTGCACAATCGTCGTATGCCAATATTAAACTAATTAATAAATTAGCTAATATATTCTTGGTATCTGGTAAAATTTTATTTTAAATATGTTAAGATGTTAATAGTTTTTAGTTAAATGTTGTTATAACTAAAAATCGTTCACCATTAACCCGATAGTTTTGATATATAGTACTCTGATAGTACTCTGTACAAGTCACATTTACAGTTACCTTTTTTTCTACATTTTTGTGCGTCCATACCAAATTTCAAAGAAAATAATATCATTCCATCATTAAATTCGTTGACGAGATAATTTGACAGTTCATCCCACAAACACGGAATTTATTTTCTCATTTCACTGAACCGGAATGCAAAAATCTCATTTAGACTGCGTCCCAATTGATGTTAATTGTAGTAAAAGTGCTAAATCAATTTAGTCAACCTTGTATATGACTAAATTAAAATTTTGTTTCTAAATGATTGTAAAGAAATTGATGTTTTTATCAATATTGGCCAACTTAATTACATAATTTAAAATTGAACGATTTTGTTAAATCAAATTTAGATTTAGCAGTTTAGTACAATTTAGCAGCTAATTGGAACCCAGTGTAAGTACGAAATCTTATTCGACGAAATAATTCCATACAACCAGAATCTAGCTACAGTAACGAATATAGCCATAGGACTTATAAATGTGAAGTAATTCATACGGAGTCAAATATTTTTCACATCTATTGAGGAGCCCGAGTTTTTTACGCACTTTTTGCTATCGACATTATATGATCGTTCCTGAGTGAACTTACCATTGTAAACTTACCTTATACGGACTAAATTGCTTACTAGCGATAATTTCATTGTAATTTTTTAAAAAAACTTAACACCGTAGGCCATCGAAAAATATGACGATTCACTGACAAAATAAATGTTTTCCTAATTTTTAGAATGACTCAAAGCAATTTGTCACAGTTTACAGATTATGATATAGAAGTTCATGATCATACCTCAGGCTTTATACCTTCAATTGTATGTGCCTTCATAGGATGTATATTGCAATTAATGATTGTTTTTTCAAACATATTTTTTCCATTTTTTTGGAAGTATCCAGAACATTTGTATTATATTGCAGCTGGAGGGGCACAAATTGTAGCTACTTTTACTATGCTATTGTCAATCATTTTATTTCCCAAAAATTGGAGACCAGAAGAAGAGGCAGCAGGTGATTTTATGTATTATGAGATTTAATAAAAAAAATTTTATTGAAATAAATCAGTTCTAATGTAGATATTACTTGATGCAAGTTATTTGTGTTTGTTTTTTTATAATAACAGTAACTAACATATTATTTAGCATTTCACTTTCTATTATAACAATAACTAAACATGTCACTACCGTCTTACCTTAAAAAAAGCCCTACGAGTTGTGATATGAGATGGTATTTTTTTGTTAATTACCACACTGAATTGTTTTTATTTATACTATAGCTTGTATATATTCGCGCTATATGATTAAGGAGATAATAATTCAATCTATAGCTAGTAGTTTCTCACTATAGTTCAAATTTGTGTAATTTAACAGCACTATATGTTCTTGTAAATTATAATTTATTGGAAATGAAAAATTTCTTCTTTACTTCAGTAAACGTAACTTTTACTTTGGAAAATTATGTAAGTAGAATAAACTCTCCCTCAGTTTGTTTAAAAAGCGTCTTGACTTTGGCTATTATATACAATATGAATTGTTGCTCATACATTTTAGAAATTGCTTAAAATTGTCTTCAATAGTTGATTTTGTAAATGTATGTAATAATAATGAAAGATTTCAATGGTAATTTCATTTTTGATAATAATTTTAATAATGTTATTCTTTAACAAAGTGATTTGAGTTTTTAATTATACTGCTTAACAAATTAAAAAAGAAACAAAAATATAATAAGGGAATTTCAAAATATTTTCTAAATCGAAAAACAAGAACTCTTAAAAAACTAATTTGTTTTTTTATAAATTTTAACGATAAAAACATCGCCTACTAAATATTGAAAATTTTTTAACTTAAATGTACACCACAACACTCCCCCCTAGTGCCATCAAAGATGAAACGATAAAAGAAAAGTAGCTAGTAAGAGTTGGAAAGAGGAGAATGGAAGAGTTTTTTGAATGCTCGAGTATTGTAGCGAAAAAGAGAATGTTTGGAGGTGTCCGAAGAAGTAGAGTGGACAGATGTCTGTCAATACATTGTTAAGTTTGTGCGACTGAGAAATAGTGGCGAAAATAGAGTCGAGCCATCTTCAGATGTGACCTAAAGTAAGGTATTATCTGTCGATGTTCGATCATATGAAGGTTAGAAGAAATTGTGTTAGGAGAAAGTTAAAAAAAAAACTAATGTGTTAGGAGAGATTGTGTTAAGCAAAAGAGTTGTTTAGAAATTTAAAAAATTATTAGTCTTACGAATTTGAAGTTCTGCAAAAAAAAAAAAGAAAAGAAACGAACAATTATGGAGTTATGGTAACACGAGTGGAGATATAGGTCTGACAGAGCTGAGTTGCCTGAGATCAATACTTGTGGAGATGTGTACCATACGTTAAAATGTTCGTTTAAAGTATGAGAAGCAGAAAAGTAACGTCGGTGATGCTGAATGTCTGTCTGACAGATCAAAGTTGACTGGGACAATACTAGCATGTATAAACGTGAATATTAGTTAATTTTTTGAAAAGTAGCTGTTAAAAGCAAGAATAAGCAGACATTTAGCGTAAGCAAAGGAGTGCATATGGTAACACAAGTTTGGTAAAGTCTGACAGGACAAAGTTGACTGAGACCAATGTTTACCTTGGAGACGTGTACCATAGAAAAAGATCGCTTTGAAAAGAAATATGTAATTAATGACGAAATGTCGTTTTAAATATCCATAAGAACCATACCTGTTCGTCAACAGATAAATGGTTAACGTCAGAAGATGTTCATGTTGTAAAAACATATGGGTAACGTTGGAGATATTCCTTTAAGATCAGATATTTGGAGGTTCTGCTAAATTAGATGGAATCTGATTTTTATATCCATAAGGGCCATATCTGTTTTGTCAACAGATAGATGGTTAACGTTAGGAGATGTTCTATCCCTAACGTTACCCATATGTTATGGTAACATATGGGTAACGTTAGGGATAGAAATTAAAAATCAGAAAATTCGAAAAGTTTGTTTCAGCATAAAAGTTAAGGAGAGTGGAGTGGGTCTTACAAATAAAAGATATGTTAAACTTCGGCCCATGAGTAACGGAGAATAAAGTGGGTCTTACGAAGGAAAGAGTTGTGAAGCTTCGGCCCAATGATTTAAGGAGAGTGTAATGGGTCTTACGAAGGAAGGAGATCTTCAACTTCGGCCCATAGTATCGATTTAAAAACAAAAAGAAAATTTTTAAAAACTAATCGCACTACAAGAAGTTGGCGTGGCTTCAAAACCGAAAAATATTTGGAGAAAAAAAGAAAGTACATAGTGTATTTGCAATAAGGAATGAGATTATGGCTTGAAAGTCGAAAAGTAAGAATTTGGATGAAAAAAAAAAAATTGTCGCTAGGAGGAAATGTTTTGCACCGTAAAAAGAAAAAAGAAATATAAAATATATTTATTTATAAAAATAAAACTATTTGATTCGCGATTTCATAAACTTCTGGCGAACAAAACTGTTGCGGCGTGATTTTCCGTGATTTTCCAAACGGATGCTGCGACATCCCTAAACAAAGTCGAAGTTCTCTTATTATGAACATTTTAGTTTAAATTATTTGGAATAATTTTTTTTAAATAGCAAGCAAAACAATTAGGTTTTATATAAAATTAATGGAAAAATATTAAATAAATTAAATTTTGATACTTGGTAAAGTTGAAACTGCTGTTTGTCCCTAGTCGGATGGTCATCTTGTGTTCCTAGTCGGGGTCACCAAAATATGGTTTGTATATGTTCGCCCTATATGATTAAGGAGATAATAATTCAATCTATAGCTAGTAGTTTCTCGTTATAGTTCAAATTTCTGTAATTTAACAGCACTATGTTCTTGTAAATTATAATTTGTTGGAAATGAAAAATTTCTTCTTTACTTCAGTAAACGTAACTTTTACTTTGGAAAATTATGTAAGTAGAATAAACTCTCCCTCAGTTTGCTTAAAAAGCGTCTTGACTTTGGCTATTATATACAATATGAATTGTTGCTCATACATTTTAGAAATTGCTTAAAATTGTCTTCAATAGTTGATTTTGTAAATGTATGTAATAATAATGAAAGATTTCAATGGTAATTTCATTTTTGATAATAATTTTAATAATGTTATTCTTTAACAAAGTGATTTGAGTTTTTAATTATACTGCTTAACAAATTAAAAAAGAAACAAAAATATAATAAGGGAATTTCAAAATATTTTCCAAATCGAAAAACAAGAACTCTTAAAAAACTAATTTGATTTTTTATAAATTTTAACGATAAAAACATCGCCTACTAAATATTGAAAAATTTTTTACTTAAATGTTCACCACTTTGTGATAAACATAAATTTAATTATTTATTAAAAATAAATAATTTGAATAACTTTCATGTTTTATTTAACAACATTTTTATTTAAGTTATCAAAATTCGTTTCAATATTTAAGTCAAATGGAGTAATATTTTATGTCCGTTTATTTACTTACAGTTCACAAATGAAATTTAATTTATAGTATGTAGTTTATATAACCTTACTCTCAATTCGATAAACGTAATTCTGAAATCTACTTGGGTATTCGATCACTGATTAGTAACCAATAACACCAAATTTTATGATGTGTTCCACAATTTTATTGTTTCACAAGAACAGGAAACCAATACAGCAACTAATAATATTCCTATTTCCTATCTAGAATTTTCGAACAATAGCTTCCGAAACTCCAACGGCTTATTGTAGAAATTTTAAGTATAACACAGCGTCCAAAATAATACACAATATTTCTATTTACGGTTTTATGTTCACGATACAGCGTTTTTTTTTACAATTAATTTCACTTAACATAATCGCATTCCCTTTAAACTGTTTGCACTATCGCAGTCTAATCTAAATTAATTCTAATTAATTAATTCCTTATGTACAATTTTTCTTAATTTCTCCATTATTCGAGAGGTCAGTTTCTTTGCAAAGATAACTCGAGAAAATCTGATGAAATCTACGTCATTTTTTTGGATATATTTTATTTTATGTTTTTGTTTTTATCTTCGGCCCTTTTTCTTGAAAACAGTTTTAGGTTTGTTAGTGAAATATTGTATAGGAAAATTGATTTTGAATACAATTTTGTTTTGTATTTCGTTGCGATTATAACAATATTATAAAATAATAACTATCACTTTAATTTTATTGTTATTTATTAAGATACTGTTTTGCAAAATATAAGAGAAAAGAAAAACAAATTTGCTGATTTACCTCAGATACTACCACCGCTAGTGAGGTATAAAATATGGTTGCGGGAGAGAAGAGAGTGAATATCCCGACGTGGAAATCGAAGGGAAGAAGAGTTTGTTGTTGAATGAAAGGACTACGGGAAAGAGAATTCACCTTTATTCGTACACGAAGTTCACCATGCAAATGCAGAGTCAGCTGTGGCGACCAGGGCATTCGCTAAGAAACATCTAGGACTCACACTAATACAGAAACCCTGAATCTACAAAAACAGGGTGAGTGACCTCGCAAGCAGCAACGCAAAGGTAGTATCGGGATGCCAATGGAAACTCACCTAGAGCATGCATTATGATTAGACAAAACATGATCACAACAATACAAAACGAGTTTAACATTGAGAACACACCCACTTTTTTCACAATGTCAAGAGCAAAAGTTTTAGATATAACGATAGGAAGAACCGATGTAGGACAGTTCATAAATAGCTGTAGAGATTCAAATGACCCCTCCTTATTGGCTCATAGAATGATTCTATTTTAATTGGATATAGTGTGAAAGACGAATCGCCACCGATTTGGAGCAACAGGAACACAAGGTGGGGCCAATTTGAAGAGAACCTTACAGAATGTCTAAGGCTAGTAACGGTTAAAGGGACTGTTAAACATTAAACCGCGTTAGAACAAGCAGTAGTGGAGATAACCCTAGCAAACACCAAGGTATTCGAAGCCAACCTGCCCCACTACTATAAGGAAAAGAGCATAGTCCAACTAGCATTTTAACTTCTTTTAAAACACTAAACAGTCTTACCGAAACTAGCTTCCCCACCTTCATAGTTTCTTTAAAACTTCTAAGCGGTTTCGATAAAGGCCATTTGGAGAAATTTCCCCGCCTTTAACGAAGCTATGACTTGTAAAAGACTTCGGAAATAACTTCGGTATGGTCTTTTGTAAGCAGTTATGCAAGTTGAATAGAATTTATGGTTTCACAAGTTATAGCTTCGGTATAGTGCTTCTAATAGCTCGTTTTAAGCAATCTTTACAAGTCTTATAGAAGGTATTAAAAAATGTGACAAAAATATTACAATGTTTTTTTGTTAATTTTGTTAATTTTTAAAAATGTTATATAAATATAAAATACGATATATGACACCCATCCATTTGCTGTAAATTATTTTAATAGAGTGACTAAAGTATGAAACTCTGTATCGCCTCAGTTCTTCCTGTTGAGTTTGGCTCTCAGAAAAGCAAAGAAAATTCATATACCATTATTTATAAAACTTAGCCAAATAATCTTTAAATTTTCTCTATTCCACTCTAGTTGATTTTTGATTCTGATTTTCTAGTTGATTATGATTTTGATTGATTTTTTTGCCTATTTCAAGACTCTAAATAAAGAATATTTATATTGCACAAAATATGTCTAAATAATAGATCGAAAAACAAAAACCACCTTATGCACAATACTTTTTTGACAAAAACGAAACGATTTCAATTTCGTATAAGCTCCTCTAGTTGAAATAATAGTAGCAATAGCTTCCATCAGTTTGACATATTTCATTTCATTGAAGAAATTTTTAGACTATGACAGCTCTGATTCTATAAGATCTGTAAACAGTTACAACCAAAACAACTACAATCCTAATGACAGATATAACTTCCATAACCTTTTTCCTAAAGCTTTGTTAAGTGTTGTGTAAATAAGTTTCGGTAAAGCTTCTAATATTAAATATAAAAGTATTTTAGAACCTTTCATTCCGGTGGTGGGGAGAACTTCTCTGTAGAAGTTGTATCGAAGCTTTATAGAAGTAAAATATAACTAGCTTCCATTTAGAAGCTTTATTGAAGCTAAAGCTGGTGTTGCTCAAATTTGAGAAGTAAGTTTGCCAGTTGGGAGGGACTTTTTTCAATTTTGTCTGCAGGTAGAAAGTGTTTTAGAAGTCTATCAATTTTGTTGGATAGGTTATCCAGGAAGGTTAGAGAGGAGTATAGTAAGATGGTATTAGACCTTGGTAGATCAGAGCTGAATATGGTAATGGAGAGACGATTGAGTTGAGACGCTCTTATGAGTTAAGGCAAAAGAGTTAAGAGAGTTTTTCTTACAGATTTTTTTACAGAGTTATAAAAACAAAAAAACAATTATCAAAACGGTTTAAATAAAAATTTAAATTTATTTATAAATACTTACTTATGCACAACCATTTTATTTGTTATAAAAAATAACATTCACATAAGTTATAGTTCAAACAGATCACAAAATTTTTTCTTGTTTCTTTTTTTAAAAATAAAAATTAAATAAAAAATCTTAAATAAATTTTAACTTAAAAAAAATAACATCTATTTGCTATGTATCTAATTTAATTCGTAGGAAATCAACCTATCAAATATTTGATACGTACTTTTTGATAACTACTTACATCAACCATAGTCGACCTAATAATATTATAGAATGTACTGCAGGCACGAAGCTTGAGTTTTTCCATGACGGAAGCACATTGATTTATTTGCTTATTTAGCAAAGGGTTTCGTATGTTTTCACTACCACACTGCATATTATAATATTTTTTTAGTTTTGTTCTTTTTTATTACAAAGATTTCAGTTTAAATGTGTAAAGTGCTTGCGATTATTCTATTCATATTTTTATAAATATATAATATTAGATTAGCACGGTTTTGATAAAATACGAATTTCCATCGATTTTTTTATTCAAAGTTAGGAATGTTTAGTGTTAATTATAATAAATTATAAAATAATGTCTCTGAATATCCGAAGATACCATGCCCAACTAGGGATTAGAATTAAGTTTGAATAAATTAAGCTTCTTTAAATAATTTATGGACGTTCACTTTGAAATTTTGAGGCTTAAGGCTATTAAGGAAAACCCATGTAGGTAACACATTCCATAGATGAGAGACTCTTGAAAAAATCACGCTTAAAAGCAACAGTTCTGCACCTGTTTATATGAACTGTAAAGGGATGGGCTACAACATTTGCTCTTGTGTTACGCGATAAGTTTGCTAGTTCAGGTAAAATGGATTTAATCTCACAGGAAGTTTGTTCATCCATAATGTATTTATAGAAAATTATCGGATCAGCAAAATTTCTTCTGTGCTGCAAGGAATTTCAAGATCATTAATAAGAATTGAGCTACCAATCAGTTTGACAGCTCTACGTTGAATAGAATCAAGACACTTCAAACAACTAGAATATGCACCAACTCAGATGTGAGTACAGTACTCCATACAGGGACGTATAAATGAATTATATATTCAAAGAAGCTGTTCGTTATTGAAAAACTTACGACATCCTCCCAAAAAGTCCTATTTTACAGTGTTCTTAGCTAGGCTAAAAATATGAGAATTCCGTTTCATGTTGTTTTCAACTTCTACTCCTAGAACTTTTAAAAATTCTTTCTCCACAAAATCTTTGGAGTCAAACTTTAATGGAAACGATTTTGGTGCGGACAATCTAGAAAAATAGCATACCTGTGTTTTAAATGTTTTAAATGACAACACTGTTAACAAAACCCCAATCCATAATTGTCCTTAGATCATCGTTTAAGGAATTTATCAAATTTGACCTACAGTTATTAAGCGCTGATGGTGAATGATGGTGAATGTATATTACACATAGGAATAGGATTAACAGTTGCATTCAACAAATCGTTAATGTAAATAAGAAAGAGAGTTGGTGACAAAGCAGAATCCTGGGGAACGCCTGCATTAGTTGAAAAAACATCTGATGAGACACCATCAACATATGACTCAAATTTTTGTTCAGAAATAAAGCTCTGTACACAAGTAATAAGTTGGTTGTCAAAACCATAGCATCTTAATTTGCAAATAAGATTGTTGTGAGCTACACCGAAAGTTTCACCATGGTTCTCAAGAGGTTTATTCCAGACATGAGTGACAAAAAGAAAGTAAATCTCCCGTCGCCCTTCCTTCACGGTTATTGCCTTTCATTAAGCAATTTTGAGGACTGTAAGAAGCTATATTAAAATAAAAATAAATGTATATGAAATGTTTTTATAAATGTGTATTATATATATATACATTCAAATTGAGCCACTTATTGTTGGCAGTTAGTGCCACAAAAATTTCTTAATATTTATTTAATGTTTTCAAGAATTTTTAGACATTTTTATAAATTAAATAATGAACAACTGCTAAAATTCATCGATAAAAATTAAAATATAAAATAACCATTTTAATAAAAATTATGGATATAACAAAAAATTCATATATCTAATTATTCACTTAGTTAGTTACCGTAGAAATTTCTTAGAAACTATTTCTTGCGTTGATAAAAATAAGAACAACTTGACAAAATTAATTTGTTTGTATCGAAATTTGTACGTTAATGGCCCTTAGGGTCCTAAATTGTTTCCTAAGTGATATTTTTAGACATAAAGATATTTCTCAACTGCATCTACTGTATTTACTGGAAAATTTATTTATTTCAAAGTTTTCAGTGAAAAATTTTAACTCAAAATTGGAAAACTTCTTGGATATTTACTAATCATAAAATTTAAAACATATAAAATTATTTTAAATTGTTTTTTTCTAAATTATTTTTTTAGCATTATTTTTTTATAAATTTTTTATTTAAAACATATTTAAAAGCGTAGGAAACAAGAGTTTTCAAAAAATGGTATATTCAAATATTAGCAATGTTTAAAACATTAAAATGTGGCATGAAACCAAATTTCTTATTTTATTATATAATAATGTTTTTCAAGTTCATCTCTTTTCATAAGAGTGAAAATTGACAATATGCGAAATTTATGATCACGTCTAACTCTGAGCTTTGTTATTCACTCTTGTGAATCCGTTTGGACTTTTATAAACTATGACGAATAAATATATATTCCTAAAAAAAAAATTTGCGGGATGGACGGAATTATCCCCACACGAATCTTAAAAAATTTTGGGAATCTCTTAAGTTTTTATACAATTAGCCTATCATCAAAAAAAACTAAGTTGAAACACATAAAAAGATATAAATTCAATACTAATATAAAATTAGAAAAATACCTTAATCCTTAAACTGTTGATTGGTGGACCCCATTCACTTCCAGTATAGTTTTTCCAAAAAATTGATAATTGTTGATACTGACAATTGATAATTTTGTTTTCCTATTTCTTGTATTTATTTTATTTTGTATAGAATGTAGAATTTCTTTTTTAGTTAAATTTGATTTGTAAATTTTATATTGAAAAACACACATGTGTTAGATTTATTATCACACAAATATTTCGGGATTCCACCAAAAATTACTGTAACCATTTATAACTATCGTTATAAACCGCTAATTTTAAAGAAAGATTTCGGAACAATGAAGCTTGTAATTATCTTATAAATTGTGTTACTTCTGTTCACCACCTTGATAAAAGACTAAAATTTGCTTCCGAACAAAAAGTAACAAATACTTCAATTTCAACGATAAATTATTCGTAACCTTCAACAACACAAACTCCAACAAATAGCTTACGTTGCCTTGCTACTTCTTCAGTTTAGATTCATTAACATTTTGAAATGATGCCAATGTTGTTAGGATTAATGCAAATAAACATAAAAATTCTTTACCATAATTTATTGTCATATTTTTGAAAAATTTAATTCCTGTTATATTTATATTATTAATTTCATTTTCTTTCACAATAACATTATTACTAGTATCACAATTTTCTTGATTTTCATTTAAATTCCCAATATCATTAGGATCTATAATTTCTTTAGTTTTCACTTTTTAAAGACCAAAAATAGAATGAATGCAAATTGGAAAAAAAAATGTGATTTTTCTTTTCTGACAATTTTTCTTTTTCTTTTTCAAGAATCGGACAACACCAAGAATCAGCAAAAGTTGAGTAACGACATCTGTTCGTTAGAAATGAAAATAAAATGGGTACATTCGTTTGTTTTTATAGTATATTCGAAATTTAACTAGCCGTTAAGTATTAGAAAATTTTAAAATTATTATTAATGTAAAAATGAACTGAAACTATTGAAATACATTTTTATTGAATTAGAAACAGAAGAGGAATTGGTTTTATTAGCTGCGTTTTTTTCATTTGGGTCAGGGTCAAGCTTTGAAAAAAACGATGTGGGTCACGCAAAGAAAAAAAATATTATATTTTAAATTGTTGGCAACACTGAGCTGAGAAGAAAAAATATTGTGAACTTGTAGCGCCATTTTGAAATTAAAACTCAATATAAAAAAAATTCAAAAAATATTTAACGTCTCTTGAAAAATAAAACTTCATATAAAAAAAATTCAAAAAAATTTAATCAGAAACACTAATCCATTTTTTTACATATGGCAATGTTCATTGATTATCGCAAATGGCGTGAAATAAAATAATTGATAATTAATAAAAAATTGTAAACATCTATTCTTTAAAAAATATGGATTTTATATCATAGATATTGCTTTAAAATTAATTTTAAGCAAATTTATTGAAATCATGTTGAAAACAAATCATATTAAACTTGATTTTGAACAAATTTAACAATATATCTTTGACAGTTTTTTTTATTTTGAATAAATTTTCTTTGACATTTATAAGTTTTAAAATGACCATACCAACCTTATGAAATCAAAACCTACGTTACGCCATCTCTTGCAATTTTATGTAACCAAAATATTTTAGATCATTGATCTAGACCCAGATAAATATCTGGGTTATGTTGTTGTTGTTTTTACATGTAAAAAATAGAGTTGATCTAGACCTTGACCCTGACCCAAATGAAAAAAACGCAGCTATTATTGTTTAGGCGAATATAGCGGACGTTATAGCTTCTAAAAATATTGTTATGAACACTAATAGCGCGTTCCATTGCAGATCAAACTTGCTCAAATGATACTTCCATCTACACTAGCCTGGAAAAATTTGTTTTGATATTTTATTTATTTTAAAGTTTTTGACGTTCCGTCGGTACTACTCAAAAGCTGGTTGGAATGGCTGTTTTGTTCTACGTTATATAAATGTCTTTAATTGGTTTTAGCCCTTAATATGTTTAACTAACAGAGCTAAATCTATAAAAAGGTACAATTAAAATGACAACAGCAAAATTCTATGTTTTGCAAAAGCCCTTTAAGAAACTATAATTTCGCTTTTATTAGATTACAAAAAATAAAAATTAAAACTGTAACCTTATAAAAATAAATACAAAAAGTTACTATAAATTCACCAAGCAAACTTTATGGCCTGATTCAAAATTATTAAATAAAATTATTATTATAAATTATTAAAAAAACAATAAGATTTATCCATTTAAAGCTTTAATCCATACCATACTTGATTGATAATTTGTCTTGATAATACATGGAAGAAATGTTACGAAAAATATATGTAGTAGAAAAAAATCTTCGGGCTTCAAGATATGCAAACAATATTTAATTTTTAAATTTTTGCCATGTAAATAAACATATCTTTGAAAGACGAATTCCAAAAGTGTGCAATATTCTCTAACCTCTTTGTGTAAGCTCAAATCAATTACCAAAGTTTCATCAAAACTGCTTGATCACTACAAACTTTAGTGTTACATTTGAATTGAAGTAACATAAAAAAAACAATTTAGCTTACAACCGTTAATTAATAATAATAACTATTAATTAATATAATGCCGATTTATGTCTGGCTTTAAATTTTTCTATCAAATTGGGATCATAAATTTTACAAATTTTAAATAACTAGCTGCTCGAAAGACTTCTTACTATTTTGTCCAATTTTTTGCATAAACTAATCATTTGGTGACTGTATCAAACCGAATCTCTTCCCAAAGATTCGTCAAAAATCGCAACAAAAATTTTAAAAAACAAAATAATGATATTTTGAATGCCTTTTCGAAACACATTTTTCATGAACATCAAATTTTGCTTTTGTTGTTGCTGTTTTTAAATTTTGTATGGATAGAATAATGAGCTGAGTTTTATCATTCTTTTTTATTCATATACGAATTCTGTTTAATAGTTTTGACTGTTTGATCATTCATCTGTTCGAATCCATTGAATGGATTTTAATGTATTTTTATATAATAATTTGAAATTTGAAACAAATTGATAAAAATTATTGAGTACGGAAGCACTCATTCAAATCAATATATAGAGGATTCGTGCCTGGTCAATGTAGCTATTTGATGCTGATGTGAACCCAATTAAAATTAAATATTTTTATTCACACCTAAAATCAAAAAATTGACATTTAAATAAAAAAAATTTGAACGAGCGCGTTTAATCCTATGCAACTGACAGAAAAATCATGATTTTTTTATCACATTGTCTCGACTGAACACTAGAATTGTAATTCCTACTACACAGCACATTTTATTTAAAAAAAATTATTCGGTGAAAGTCTACATAATAACATCAATTTTCAATTGCAGAATTTTTCCTTGTTAAATGATTCAGTCAATAATTGTATGTAAAATTGTTGTTTTTGTTAGAGAGAATCAAAACAAAAGCAAGGATTTCATCTTATTTTATTGTAAAATTTTACCCTCCAACTTCAAGAGCGTATCATAGAAAATATTTTAACACCATTTATTTATAACAATAATCATAATTATATTTTGTTCATTTCGGTATTTCAAGTGGTCTGCGAATAACAGCAAGAAAAGGAAAACGAAATGTATTGTTATTAGATCATAGATATCCATTTAAAAGTAGTTGTATGATATCTTAATTTTAGGGGAAATATTGTTCGGAAGTGATTAATTGTTTGACAAACATTTGCAAGCATTTACAAATTACAATTATCAAACATAACTTTTACAGTATGACTTAATAAACTTACAGTTTTTCTTTAACATTTCGGTCTCTACACAAGCAGTTACTTTTAATAATTAAACAAATTTTATGCTTGTTGCTTTTTTATAATATAGTACATTATATAATATATAAAAAGGTTGAGAAGCGGGCTTATATTGACCGAGAACTTTTAGATCCTGAGGCGCGTAGCGCCGAGGGATATAATGTTCGAGGTCTATATTATATTAGTCTTCTCAACCGAGGTATATATAGAATTTTTTTAACTACCAACACTAATTATCATATTTGCTCTGATTAGATTTTGATATTAGGCATTTTCCATTTCATTTTTTAAATATCTTAAAATATCAAGTAGCCTGGAAGTTTAGTTTCATACAAATAAAACGAAACAAAGCAATGCAATTATTATTTGTTTGTGTTTTTTTGTTCATTTCAATCAAAAATAAAAGAAAATTTGTCATTATTAACCTAGGTAATTGTTTGTTATTATTATTGACCTAGCTGGAGAAAAATTACTTCTCATTGGGGCATTCGAGTAAATAATGACGATATCTCAAGTTAGTAGTTAAAAAAATATTTTATTATATTTACAAGTTTTATTTTTAGGGTTCCGTACTTTAAAAAAGTAAAAACGGTACCCTATCGGTGAGACTTTGGTGTCCGTCCGAATTTCTACATAGATGAAAAACGTGATCTACGCAGGTGAAAAAGTCGGGATTTGAATTTGACCATTTTTGATTTTCCTGAAACTTGGCATATTAGTAGTATGGACAAAAACAAAAATACTACTTATTTTACAATTTTTTTAAAGTGCATGGTTTGAGCATAGTGGGCACCCCAACATGCATGAAAAATGAAAATTCTGCCAATCCGATTTAACTTTGAAATTAAATTGCTCAAGAACGGCTATACCGATTTCAGCAAACTTTTTTTTGTTTGATAGATGATTAGTTAGCCGTCTGAAAAAAAAATCAATCAATATTTTTTGTGATTAATTTTTAAATAAAAATATTAAAAAAACCTTTTTTAAAGATGGCGGATCAATTGGAAGTTAATTAATTTTTTCCCGAAAATAGTTCTATCCTTATTCTAAAATAAATCAAATTTACAAAGAGGCGTTAATTTTGTTCTTGAGATATTTAATTTTAAAGATTTTTAATACGACTAAAATTCTAATATTTCATCATTTTTTCAAACAACTTCCATTAACAAAAAATGTTAAAATCAATTAAATTTTAACTTTTTTTTTTAAATGTAGTTCTATCCCTACTTTAAAATATATCAAATTTACAAAGACGTGTTAACTCGTGTTCTTGAGATATTTAATTTTTAAGATTTTTGGTCCAACTAAAATTCGTCATTTTCACAAATTTTCATCATTTTTTCGAACATCAGTGGTTAAAATTTTTTGTTGATAAAAATTGTTCGAAAAAATAATGAACAATTAGAACTTTAGATGGACTAAAAAGTTTTAAAATAAATATCTCAAGAACACGAATTAACGCCTCTTTGTAAATTTTATATATTCTAAAGTAAGGATAGAGCTACATTTAAAAAAAAAGTTGATGAAAACAAATAAAATTTTAAAATCAATTTTTAGTCATTATCTAAAATAAATAAAGAGTTTTTAGTATGATCATCGTATTCTACGTTTAATTTTCAATAAGAAACGTATATTTAATTATTGGAAAAATGAGTTTTACTGTTAGAAATAAACTAATTTATCGAGCGCGAGACGAGAAAACATTTTATAAATTTTTGTCGTCCGAAAAAATAACTTATTTGTAACAGTAAAACTCATTTCTTCATTAATTAAATATACGTTTCTTATTGAAAATTGAACGTAGAATACGATGATCATACTAAACACCCTTTATTTATTTTAGATAATGACTAAAAATTGATTTTAAAATTTTGTTTGTTTATAACAATAGAAATTTGTGAATAATTTTTATAAATAATAGTTTTTTTTAAAATTGCATCTCTATTCTTTAAAATAAAACAGACAGAAAGTGTCTATCTTTACCAGAACCAAAGTTATGAATATTTGAAAACAAGTCTTCAAGCCAAAAATCGCAAACTTCTCGAAATTTAGAACCGCTATATTTTCCTTAAAAAATAAAGAAAAGAAAATTCCTCAAACAAGTATATTGTTATGTTTATATAGAACCCGTAAAAAAAATTTCAGCTGAATCAAAAATGTCAAAGCCCATAGTCCACTATGTAATTTTCAGCGCTGAAACTAACGCTGAAATTCGTTTATGGAAAAATACGTGAGAAAATAAAAGACGCACTCATATATTTTGTCCCGTTCTCAATTACTAAATCAATTGCAATTTTTCCTATAAACACATTTTAAGCGCTGAAATTCTTTGCAATTTATGGTTGCTTAAAGCTGGCGAATTTATGAAACCATATTTTAATATCTAAAAATTAATTTTAATATTTAATAAACTGTTATTATTTCATATGAATACTTAAAAATTCAACTACAACTGAAATTCATGGACAAATAGTTAAAAAAAAAGACTCATTTTAAAATAATGCTATAATGCTATAAATTTTTGTTGGTAAACCTGAGAAAAACAATTTATTTTAATATGTAGTTAACTTCACTTTTGTTTTAAAAAATTAGACGTTTATTTCAAAATGAAGCATAAAAATTTAAAATTAAATTATTCTGTGGCTGCAATGCTACTATTATTAAAAAAGAAAAAAATGTTAGCAAAAAAGAAGAGAGCTATATGGATAAGGGATTTTTTATCAAAGAGAAAAGAACTGGGGCATTTTTATAAATTAATGCCGAATTTGAAGTGTTCTAATGTAGAACTATTTTCAAATTTTTTAAGGATGTCTCCCGACAATTTTAACCTTTTACTTTCTAAATTGTCACCACATCTGGAGAGACAAAATACTAATATGCGAGAATCCATTAGCACAGCAGAGAGATTAGCAGTTACTCTAAGATTTTTGGCATCAGGTAAACCATTAACTCAAATAAAATTTTAACGAAATGCAGTCGGCACCTATTATTATATATCAATCAATACATTTTTAGAAGAAACACAAACCAGCTTACAATATGGATTTCGGATAGCTCAAACTACAATTAGCAGAATCATTCCAGAAATGTGTGACGAAATTTATAATGCGTTGAAAGAGGAGTATCTAAAATTTTCTACCACATCAGAGGAATGGAAAAAAATTGCAGATGAATTTGAAGACAAATGGAATTTTCCAAATTGTTGTGGAGCAATTGATGGAAAACACGTTGCAATTATGGCCCCTAGATCAGCTGGATCAAGATACTATAACTATAAATCACAAAATTCAATTGTGCTGATGGCTGTTGTAGATGCCAACTATAAATTTATTTTTTGTGATGTTGGATCAAATGGACGTATGAGTGATGGTGGAATATTCAATCGTTCTATTTTGAGCTATGCCCTAGAAAATAATAAACTTTCATTTCCAAAACCTTCAACTCTTCCTAATTCAAACATCACATCAGACTATTTTTTTATTGGAGACGATGCATTTCCTCTAAAAAAATTTCTAATGAAGCCATACAGTAAAAAAAATTTAACCGATGAGGAACAATATTTTAATTATAGGTTGTCACGTGCAAGAAGAGTAGTAGAAAATGCTTTCAGAATATTAAGCAACAGATTCCGAATATTACTTTACCCTATAAATGTTGGTCCAGAGAAAGCTATTAAAATAACTTTATGTTGCATCGCATTACATAATTTTTTAGCTGTTTCACGATCAACAAATAATGTGACCAGTGAAAAGATTGTTATTCCACCTTCATTATCGCAATTTCAAAATCAGGGTAGAGACGATAAAAATGTACATCGTCAAAGAGACGAATTAAAAACATTTATAAATAATAATAAAATTGTTTAAACACAAAATTAGAGTTTTAAATATTTCATATGTATATTATTACCATTTTATATTTAATTGTTCTTCTTTTGCATTTAACAATATTTTATTGATTTCCATTTCAGTTTTAATATAAAGACGCTCGTCAGTGATAAAATCCAATTGCGATTTAATATAATCCGCAAATACTTGGGTTTTTCCAGGACCAGGTAACAAAGTATCAGAACTATTGTTAGTATTTGATATTTTGGAAATATTGTCGGCTATACTAATTATAGCGTCGTCTATGTTACAAGAAGACGATTTTTTTTTCTAGTAGGGGTATGACTATTTGTTGGTGTTTTGAATGTTCTTGACAATGATTCCTCTTGGATAAACACATCGGACATCGTATCATCAGTATTGGTATCAGTGCATTCCTAAAAATTATAATATTTTTATAAATAAGTGTTATAACTCGAAGCTATTTAGGTCGTGCGCACCACAGGCAAATTAAAACTTATCGACAAATTATTGAAACTTATAGTTGGAACTGTTGATGGTCTCAAGAAATCCAAGTCATCCCAATGGCTCCAATTTGGCGTGACTATATCATCAGTTCCATTTCCACTTTTGTTTTTTGATGAAATGTATTTTGAATTTATTTGTACAAAATACGATTTTATATTTCGCCATTTTCTTGTAACACTATCTACAAAATTAATAAACGTAAGATTTTTTATAAATACATATATTGAAGATGTATATCACCATAATTTATTCCTAAATGCGGATATTCTGCTGCCAAACATTTTGTTATTTTATGAAATGTTTCCGTTTTTCTGATTTTGTTTTTATATGACACGTGTTCGGAGTCCCACATGAATTGATTCTCTTTAATAAAATGTATCAGTGCTGTCTCAACTTCCACTGGCCATCTACAAATAAGTTTATTTACTTAAATTTTAAAATATTATTCATATAATATATGTACTCAATGTAGATATAAAATATAGATATATTCAAATATCATCTTACTTACTTTTTATCACTTATATCACAAATTTTTCTTTTTTTTATTTCACAGCTCGCCATTTTCTTAGTTTTTGTTTTGATAAACGATTTTAAAATTAAACAAAATTTTCTTTTCTTTAAGTTGTCAATTTGGTTGCCATAATTTTTTGTATTGATTTATCTGTCTCATGTTGTGTTCTCTTTTTAAAATAATTGTTTTCAGCGCTGAAATTACTGTAGTGGACTATGGGCTTTAGTCATATTTTGTCCCAATCTGTTCGGTATGTAAAAGTATGACCCATATATGGATTTTTTTGTCGTCACCCGCTCGATATATTAATTTATTTCTTACAGTAAATATCATTTCTCCATTAAAAAAAAAACCTTTTTTTATAGGAAATTGAACGCTGAATACGATGATTATATTAAAAATTAATTTCATGGGTGGGGCAATGGTTAAAATTTAATTTTAACATTTCATTTGTTTATAACAATAGGAATTTGTTAATAACTTTAGTTGAAAATATTTGTTTCTTTTAACTTTCAAATAAAAAAAAGAAAGAGCTATAAGAAAGAGCTTCTATAAAACCGAAGTTATGAATTTTTGAAAATAAGTCTTCAAGCCAAAAATCACGAAATTCTCGAAATTTAGAACAGCTCTATTTTCCAAAAAAAAAAAATCCTCGAACACGTATATCTTTTTTTTCGATAAAAAAACTCCTAAAAAAAATTTCAGCCAAATCAAAAATGGGTCGGTCAGAAAGGTGTTCGGTTTATAAAAGAATTAATTACCCATATATGAGCAATTTCACGCAAGTTCAGCAAATTTTTGGGAAATTTTGACTTGACCCCTTTTAATTTTGATTATTTTTCGTTTATCGATAAAAGAGGTGTATCCACAACAGATATAAATGTTGTGGAGCAGTTCTATAAAAGTGATGAAATCAGTAGATTATTGTCAGGCAAACAAGATGCAATATCTCTTAAAAAAGGAGATGATCGCATAAAAACACAAAAGCGCTTATTGCTATATACATTAAATGAAGCTTATGTGGAGTTTAAAAATAAGTTTCCTGATGTGAAAATAGGATTTACTAAATTCACGCCCCTTCGACCACAAGAATGTATAAAATTATCCCAAGGAGTTCATAATGTGTGCGTGTGTACCATACATCAAAATATGAAACTAATGATTCAACACTCTAAGATGCCTTGGATTACTGATGCTGCTTTCCAGAATTATAAAACATTAATTGACTTTGTTTCATGTGGTGAATTAACAGAAGATTGTCATACTTTGAAGTGCAATGAATGTTCAAAAAAACTTCAACAACTGGAAGAAAAATTACTAAATGATATTGACGTTAAAGGAATCCTTCAAGTCAAATATCAACAATGGAATACCACTGATCGATGCAATTTGGATACTTTAATAGAAACTGTAGAAGAATTTATGAAAAAATTTATTTACCGTTTACAAATTTTGATACCACACAACTTTATAGCAAAACAGTAATCTACATTCATTGAGGAAAAAAAATTAGAAGCAGGAAGTGCTTCGTTCAAGGGGATTTTTCTGAAAACTACGGCTTCATAATTCAGGATGCGGTTCAAGGCTATTATTATAATAATTCACAAGCTACTATTCATCCATTTGTCATTTATTTTAAAAGTGCCGCAAGTGAATATATAGTATATACAGCACCGAAGTTTTATACTCATTTCGGATATAAACGATCACAACAGTACTACAGTCCATCTTTTCATTACAAAACTTATTGAATTCTTCAAAACGCATATAAATTCTAATATAACGAAAATAATTTATAACACTGACGGTGCACCTCCTCCATACAAAAATAAACATAACCTAATTAACTTATGCCACCACAAAAAAGACTTTAAGGTTGATGCAGAATGGCATATCCATGCTGCCAGCCATGGAAAGGGACCTTGTGATGGAATTGGTAGTACACTGACGCATTCTGCACACCATTATAGTATAGGGAGCAAAGATATTATTCATACACCAAAAAAACTTTTCGAATGGGCTTTAAAATGGGAATCTACCATGAACTTTGGATACGCCGATAAAAATGAATATCAATTAACAAAAAAAAAAATTACAAAATCGATATAAAAATGTGATTACTATAAGTGGAACTCAAAAATTTCTTTTGTACCATTAGATACTAAGACAACAAATGCAAAAATGTTTTCCAACTCAAAAGAAACTTTTAAATGTAAAATAAGTAAATAATTTTTAATAACTATATTTATTTTCTTTAACCTACATATATAATTTGTATGATACTTTATGTAGTTTATTCAATAATTAGATATTTGTAATTTAATGTTAAAATACAATCTTTTACTTTATGACCATAATAACATAATACGAACATAATACTTCTCCAGTCAAAAGTTCCTAAATAGATTTAGTTATTTATACGGTTTTTCGTTTGCAGTCGAGACTGTCAAATTATTTTTTACCAGAGTGACAAGTGATTACTAAAAGTGACAAATAAACATTTCATTTTTTTATGCCATCTAATACAAAGAAAATAATTGCAGAAGTGTTTTCCTATTCAAAAGAAACTTATGTTTGTAAAATAAGTAAATCATTTTTAACAATTGTATTTATTTAATTTATTGTACTACATATATAATTTTTATAATATTTTAAAAAGTTCATTTAATATTAAAATATTTGATATTTAACATAAAAAAAAATATGTTAGTTTATAACGCCATTTTTATAATTTTCCTTCAGACCACAAAAAACTGATTCCCGACAGTCAAATGCACAACGAATTTTATCTTACAAACAAAAATTAATGCGTGTCCGAAACTTTCACAAGTGGTTAGATATAAAATAAGCTTCAATTTAGTTAAAAAAAAAAAGGCTATGCCATCTTTTTTTCAATTACACCGTTTTTTTCTTATGTTACACAGTTAAAAATTATTTCAAAAAATTAACAGTGTACATTTTTAAAAACTTTGTTCTAATACCTATTCAACGACATATCATTTATGAAAATCGATTCAGTAGTTTTTCTACAATCGCTCGTCAAAATGCACTCACATCACAAAACAACAAAAAATTGAGGGGCACCCTGTGAAGACCCCGGGTCGAAAAAAAATTCTAAGAGAATTTGTATTTTTTATTTATGAAAGACTATCTATAAACAAAAAATAATCAAAATTAAAAGGGGTCAAGTCAAAATGTTGAATCTTCGTGAAATTGCTCATATATATATATTTATATATATATATATATATATATATATATATATATATATATATATATATATATATATATATATATATATATATATATATATATATATATATATATATATATATATATATATATATGATATATATGATATATATATATATATATATATATATATATATATATATATATATATATATATATATATATATATATATATATATATATATATATATATATTATATATATATATATATATATATATGAGCAATTTCACGAAGATTCAACAACGTTTTGACTTGACCCCTTTTAATTTTGATTATTTTTTGTTTATAGATTGTCTTTCATAAATAAAAAATACAAGTTCTCTTAGAATTTTTTTTTTCGACCAGGGGTCTTTACAGGGTGCCCCTCAATTTTTTGTTATTTTGTGATGTGAGTGCATTTTGACGAGCGATTGTAGAAAAACTACTGAATCGATTTTCATAAATGATATGTCGTTGAATAGGTATTAGAACAAAGTTTTTAAAAATGTACACTGTTAATTTTTTGAAATAATTTTCAACTGTGTAACATAAGAAAAAAACGGTGTAATTGAAAAAAAGATGGCATAGCCTCTTTTTTTTTTTTTTTTTTTAAACAAAATTGAAGCTTATTTTATATCTAACAACTTGTGAAAGTTTAGGACTAGCGATATTTTTTGTTTTAAAGATAAAATTCGTTGTGCATATGACTGTCGGGAATCAGTTTTTTTTGTTCTGAAGGAAAATTATAAAAATGGCGTTATAAACTAAGAGATTTTTTTTTTATGTTAAATATCAAATATTTTATTATTAAATCTACTTATCTGCGATGGACAATTTTTTTACTGAAAAATAATCAGTAATTTTCTGTTGTTTAAGGCAAAGTTGAATAATATTTTCCACTTTAATTACAATTTGGTCGTCAATTTGCATTTGATTAAATCCGGGCTGCAAACCTGATCAGCAAGCGCGTAGCGTACGGATTTAACCCCGCAGTTGCGTAGTTTATTCAAAACTTTCTCACCGACCAATACATTTCGGTATCCATTGATGGCTTTTCTTCTGCGTCTAAATTAACTAACGCTGATGTACCATAAGGTTTAGTTTTGTCACCACTTTATTTTTAATTTTTTACTTTTAAATTAAAATCACCAGCAACCCAATAAATAATTTTTCAGATGATACTACACTGTACAAGTCATTTGTTTTCCTATCTTTAAAAGGGAAAAGGCATGAACGAATAAAACCCGCCCGGAGAGACTCTGCCATAAATGTAAATGATAGCCTGAAAGTTTCCAATTGGGGTGACTGAAATATGTTCAATTTTAACTCAACCAAAACATGACTATTGATTGTTGCCAGATCAACGACCGAGTTTGCCAAAGATATTTCGATTAGTGTGTTTCGATTAAAATGTCGCAAAATTTTGCTGAACTTGACTGAAATTGCTTTTTAAAAAGTTCATTTAATAATAAAATATTTGATATTTAACATAAAAAAAATCTCTTAGTTTATAACGCCATTTTTATAATTTTCCTTCAGAACAAAAAAAACTGATTCCCGACAGTCATATGCACAACGAATTTTATCTTTAAAACAAAAAATATCGCTAGTCCTAAACTTTTACAAGTTGTTGGATATAAAATAAGCTTCAATTTTGTTTAAAAAAAAAAAAAAAAAGAGGCTATGCCATCTTTTTTTCAATTACACCGTTTTTTTCTTATGTTACACCGTTAAAAATTATTTCAAAAAACAGTGTACATTTTTAAAAACTTTGTTTTAATACCTATTCAACGACATATCATTTATGAAAATCGATTCAGTAGTTTTTCTACAATCGCTCGTCAAAATGCACTCACATCACAAAATAACAAAAAATTGAGGGGCACCCTGTGAAGACCCCTGGTCGAAAAAAAAAATTCTAAGAGAACTTGTATTTTTTATTTATGAAAGACAATCTATAAACAAAAAATAATCAAAATTAAAAGGGGTCAAGTCAAAATTTCCCAAAAATTTGCTGAACTTGCGTGAAATTTTGGAATAATAAATATTGAAATAATATTATATTATAAAATTGTTTTAAATTCTTTATTTCAACTAACAATATTTCGCCACAAATGCATTTTCAAGTTAATATTGAAAAAAGAAAGAATTTTTGGACAAAAATTTTTTTCAACAACACATAAATACCTTTTTATAAAATTTCATGTCAAACAAATAATTAATTTAATTTTTGGGTGAAAAAATAAATAAAAATCTTCTTTTGACACACTTGACAACATTTTTTGGACAAACTTATAATGCAATAATCTAGTTTTTGATCTCACATACCAATCTTGACCATCTAGGTTTCTCCTCATGTCCTTGTTCCTACTCATTATCACTTAAAACGAACGTTTTTTTTGCAAAAAATATGCATATTTCCTTGTTTTGACACACTTGACGATTTTTTTGACACACTTCCGGTACATTTATCGAACACATCGTCCTTTCGGCTCTTACCATTGAGCGTACCTATTTTTAGAAACCAAAATTTTTCAAATCCCTTCATCCGTTTTCTAGATTTCATCGGTCGTGAAGGCCAGACGGCCGGCCGACCGGTCGGACGGTCGGCCGGCCCGCAGACAGACATAAATTTTTTTTTGTTGCTTTTGTAGAATCAGTAGTAGGTCCTAAAACGTCAAGAAATGACAAAAAAGTGGGGGTAAGAATTTCACTTTTAGCTCATGAATGTAATACTTAAGACCGAAATATTTTGCAGTCGTGGATAAAATAGCATCTTGTATTCGCATAGGATTATGGCAATTTTTCTAGAATCTACTAATTGTCACCGGCTGTTTTACTTCTTCTTCTTCTTATTTCTTCTAGAAGTGTCAAATAATTGTATAAATGAAATGTAGAAAATAAATTGTTTTTTTTTTGTTGTAAATGACCATGTGAGACGTCAGAACGATGCTTTTATTTTCCATAACTTTGTGATTTGCAGTTCGATTTAAATGTTTTTATGCATTTTGGAAAGCGATTGAACTAAATAATACATTTAAATTCAATCTAGGGTTGCTAAATGCGATATAAGGGTTGTGAAGCGTGAATAAGTGGAAAAAATGAGATTTTTCAACTTTAAACCGCCGTCGCGCCGCCTTAAACTACTTTGATCGGATTTCTCCAGAACATTTTTTTTTTCTTTTGTTAAAAGGAATAAAATTTTGCCCTGAGACTTAAGAAATTCAAAAAAAAAATTAAGAGCCACCCTAATATATATATATATATATATATATATATATATATATATATATATATATATATATATATATATATATATATATATATATATATATATATATATATATATATATATATATATATATATATATATATATATATATATATATATATATATATATATATATTTATATATATATATATGTATATATAAATATATATATATATATATATATATATATATATATATATATATATATATATATATATATATCGACCGCTTCGTGACAAGACCTCCTATCTACAAAAACTACATTTTCCAGGAGACAAAAAAAACTGTGCACCGTGATAACGATTAAAAATTTTCATATAGTTTAAATGAGGATTCTTTATAAATAAACTTATACAACGTATCAATAAATATTTTTGTCAGTTATCTTGATGGTAAAATTTTTGATGTACTTAGGATAATTTGAGTCAAATTTTTTATGCAGATAGGATATATTATTCAAATAAATAAACTTAATTGTTATGGTAGTTATTTCATCTTTTAATTTTTTATTCATAACAAATTTACATAAATAATTCAAGTTTTTAAATATAAAAAAATTAACATTATTAGGATGGTACCTATCTAAAACAAAAAAAATCAACTTTCAGTTAAATAATACAAAAGTATTGAAATCACATTCACATGTTTAAAAATAATATTCTTAAAATTACGACTAAAATCAGTCTCCAAGTTTCATCAGTATTATTAAAAAAAGTTAATCAACGAATTCAAGATTATCGTAAAAGGCATGACAGTCTGATGGGATCACAGATTTTAAATCTTGTAAGTGATCGTACTTGCTTTTTTTTATTTTGCATGTTGTACTAAAAAGAGATGGATAATTCGATATAACATCAATTTTTTTCAATCTTCCAGGTAAGTCGCTCCACTCGTGATCGAAACATAATTTGTATTTTATTTTACTTTCGTAATATCTTAAAGCTTTGATGTCAGTAACTACTGGATCATGGGCCCTTCTACCAGGTCTAATTGATGAATATCTAAGATGTTCCGGTAATGAATAGTTTTTAAAAAACGTGTATCTTAAATTTTCTACCTCGTATGGTTTTGGATTGATGCGCGCAGCTTTAGTAAATACTAAATAGTTGCTGGGTAAATGTATTTCCCTATTTTTGAGTTGATGCTCAATCTTACTATGGACACTGTCACACTCCATCTGTGTGTGTCCTGGTACTAAATACTTTTGAATGATTTCAATATCATTCTGCATAGAAAAATTTAATAGCGCGTTAGCCAAAACATTATTTCTGTTTTGGAATCCGCATCCGTCGGAATAAATCACAACAGTTTTTTTTTCTTCGATGCTAAGATTATTGCTTAAGTAGTCGATGATACAACTAGTAAAAGTTGATGCGCATAAATTGTTGCATTGATCTTCAGAGAACCAATAACATTTTACATCTTTGGTGGCTAAGTTATAAAATGTAAAATTATGGCAGCATAGTTTGGTTTTGTAATAAAATGCATTTGCGTTAACATAGGGGGCCAATTTTACAGCTTGCAGATCCATGCATATAGCAAAAATATTTCCAGATATAGCAAGTTCCTTATCTCGAGTTTTTTCATCTCGCGCGCGGTTCTTGTTAATAATGTGTTTGTTATATTCATCTTCCGCCAAATTCCCATTTCTAAAAGACGCACACAAGTTGCATTCATCTTTCGTTTTTTGAAAAATGGACAAATTCTTTTCGTGAAACGTTTCAGTAAACAGCGTTATTCCTAAAGGTAAACTATTTTTGGATCCACAGAATATTTGATATTGTTTAAACACATCTCTAATGGAACTGTAGATCGGTTCCAAAAATAATTTAGATGAATTGGCTCTTGCGTAGTGTGAAGGCAACTTTGGTAGTTCTTCAAAAAAGGAATGTAAACATTCTTTCTGAGAATTATTGACCTCTCGAGTAATTGATTTCCGGGCCTTGTTTGAATGAGAAGTCTCCTGATGCAAACCGTGTCGACTGGACTCAATCCAAGCATGTACTGTCTTATAACCAATGGCAAGCGATTGCAAAAGCATATTCCGACAAACCTGAACACGGTCTGTGCCATTGTGCATGAAGTAATCATAAGTTTTCGAACGTCTAGAGCTCGTTTCAACAGTCATTCTGGATGCAGGTCTGCATATAACATTTGAGGCAATAAATATTTTTCGTTGGTCCCAATTACATTTATCCCAAAAATCATTAAAAATAGCTTGTCGTATTTCCGGTGTAAACGTGTGACAAAATCGGTTTTTTGACTTGAAGCACTTGTTCGATTTGCAAGAAATACCTTGCACTCTAGGACTTCTTATTTTCTGTTGTTGGTATTTATTATCTATCTTACAGAACCCAACGTACTCTTTCCCTTTCATGCGGAGGATTTTATTTTTATTGCGTTTCCAATTATCAGATTTAGATTTCCTTTGCCGCCGTACGGAATTTTCTCCACTCAGACCCATTTCATCTGGGTCTTCCGTTTCTACACTTTCAGGTACAAATAAATGATTATTTTCATCATTGTCCGCATCCGTAATATGAAGTTGTTCTTCACTACTGTAAGAATCAACAGTCATATCTCTCACATTGTCTGGGTCGTCTTCATAAGCCTTACTTTCCATTTCTAGTTCGTTCTGCTTTAATATATTTTCAAAATTTAAATCCGTAACCATAATTGTATCCTCATTTGAATTATTGCTGGCACTTGGAATGTAAATATCAGGTCCCATCGCTGTAGGATCTATTTCAAAAGAAAATATCACGTCAAGGTTTTCAATTGGAATTACTGTTTCATTGCTGCTTGGGATTACGATTGCCTGTTGTAATTTTTCTCGTGCCATATCTGCCATATCTTTTCGTGCCATTCTTTGTGCCATTCTTTGCTCACGTAACATTTTTTTAATGGAATTCATAATTCGTTTAACTTAATAGATATTTATTTGTTGTCTGTAATTTCAAACAAAAATTAAATTTTTAAATTTTTCGGTGAATCGTTTAGTAAAAATTGGATGCAAAACCTCCTATCTACATAAATAATGATGTTTCAAAATCTCATAAATGAAGCAATTATTTATTATTGTTTTATTATGTATTATTATATAACCACGTCAAAATAAATATTTCAATTCAACTACTAAATATATAAATATTTAAATTTCACTTCACTTCCAATTTTAACTAATATCACATAATAAAAAACAGATCAAATACTTACCGGCGATCCTCACGCTGTCAAAACACAAGGAAACTGATCACATAGGAGATTTTTACGATTTTTTTTTACTATTTCTTTATAGGAGGAATTGTTTTTTGCCGTTATATTGTTTTTTTAGTTTTACTATTACGGTATAGTTATTATGTATAGGTGCGCCTGCATTATAGCTATATTTCTACATCAAAAACTCATTTTAGCAAAAAACGCAGATATGAGTTCTTGTCACGAAGCGGTCGATATGCTACCTCAACCGCTTCTATATCTACGACAGTAAGATATTACCCTAAACCAAAAAAATGAATAATTGACCATAATAACGAAATTAAAAACTTATAGAAATTGCTAGAAAAAACGGTGATTTCATTGATTTAATTTAATGGAACCTACCAGAAATTTCCTCAAAGAAAAAGAAAAACACTATCTGAAATTAAAGGATGATGAATGGATTAATGACTGTATGTTTTTGACTAAAATAATCGAGCATCTGCAATCCCTCAACCAGTGGCGGATTATGCCTTTAAGGGGCCTGACGCGGAACAAAATTTTGGGGCCTAAGATTTTACCAAAAATTTTGCAAATGAGTTTGATTAAGACTATTTCTTAAATAATTTTTTATCCGCTTCAGAACGGAGAAAGATCTCTTCCCACTTGCGTTGCATATCGGCAATGTAAGAAATATTTTTAAAATAGTTTCCACATTGGGAAATGAAGATTGCAGGCCATCAATGATTACCTTGTGCATCTTAAATGGACAAGTGATGTTCTCTTCTTTTATATATTTTAAAAAATGATGTACTTCGTCTTTAAAATATTGTACTTCTATATCCCTCGCATATGTATTTGACAATTCTAAAATACACTTGTCAACTTCATCACTGGATATATTTTGATCAAAAAATAATTTAAAATTATTTAAAACAGTTTTATATATGGACGTTCTGGTAGACATTTCAGTGGCAAGTCTATCACAGATCATATTGTGAGTATTTATAATAAACAATTCTCGTCCTACTAGCTGTGTATCATTTGCAGATGATTCATCATACATAATTTTGCGTTTTCTTTTTCGTCCTTCTTTGTAGCTAATATTGTCTGTTAATGTAGCTGCAAGCAAACTTGCTTTTCTATGCTCTCAAAATCATTCCGAACATCCCTTATAAATTGTGACAAAGAATTAAACAGTTTTACTCCTTGTAATAAGTTCGTTTGAATATTTTGAAATGATTTT
The DNA here is from genome assembly GCA_963693315.1 of Diogma glabrata. Lineage (NCBI taxonomy): Eukaryota > Metazoa > Arthropoda > Insecta > Diptera > Cylindrotomidae > Diogma > Diogma glabrata. The sequence goes on from OY856186.1 coordinate 270,413,321, forward strand.
CTAGTACTATTGATTCTTTGCAATAATATATCCCATAGAACGTTTAATAAGGCAATTCATATTCATCGAAAGAGCTAGCTAATTTTTTAACCTCAACTTTAGTAATCGGTTTTTCGTCTTCACTTTCGCTAATTTGGATAAGAACGCTTTTAATATTTTTGTAATTAAACTGCAGGGCGGATACTGCATCAGCTCTTGCAGACCATCTTGTCACTTGTGTCACTTAATTTTTTAATATGTTTGGAATTAGGATCGGAAAAATTATCAATAAGCAACTTCCATCTGTGAGTAGATGAAGAAAAGAATACATATATATATATTTTGGATAAAGTTAAAATAATACACCGCAGTAGAATAGGCATCTGCAGCATAATTTCCAATTAAATTAAGCGTATGACTTGTACAAGGAATAAAAATGGCGGTCTCACTTAGGGTTTTAATTCTGGCTTGTAAGCCATTATATTTGCCGGCCATATATGTTTGACCGCGATAATTTTTAATATCCAAAGACAAATTGTTTAAAGTTTTCAAAATAAGTTGTGCTAGATATTCTGAATTGTGATTTTCAATTTGTAAAAAACCAAAAATCGTTCTCTCGCATCGCCCACTTTATCAATGTACCTTAATATAAAACTTAGTTGGTCAGTGTGGTTCACGTCTGGCGTAGAATCAACAATAATTGAATAATATAAAGAGTCCTGAATTTCTTGAATTAGGTGTTCTTTTACTTCAGTTCCCATTAAATTTATAAATTCATCGCATGTGGTATGTGATAAATAACTTACATTACCTTTTCCTGGATGGCTGTACCTCTCCAAATGATTTTTAAGAAAATCATCAAATTGGGATAGGTACTCAATGCATGTCATAAAATTTCCTTTTCTGTTCGAATCAATATCTTCTCGATGACCACGAAATGTTAAATCTAAAGTAGCTAATAGCTTTACTGTAGCTGCAACTCTTTTTAAAACTTCCCGCCAGCATTTTTGTTGTACTTCAATTTCACGAGCTTTTTGAGTATCAATACGTCCAGTTGCAAACAATCTTTTTTTCAAATTTTTCAAACAAATTTTTTAGATAATCTTTTTTCCAATCAACGTTGATAAAACGAAATATACAACTAAAGCTAAAACACCTATACTATATCATTCGTATCATATGGAAACCCTTTTCAAACGTTAATCCAAATGATGAATTTAGCATGTATTGTATAAAAAATACATGGATTTTAAGCATACAATAAAAGATTTCAATTCTACACGTTAAAAAGTTTTCATTTATTTAGTTATATATGAAATTAATCTAAAATATGTACAATTATATGCTTAAAATTGAGGTTTTCAGTTTAATGCTTTCAATTAATTGTAGGTTTCGTTTAATTGTAGGTCTTAAAAGAAATCCAAAATAATTGATGAAAACATAAAACTCAAATATACTTCAAATATCCAAAAAATACTTATCTGGATTTTGTTTTTATCAATAATTTTGCGATTGATATAATAACAGCCCATTGCAAATAAAGTTTTAGTATTAATATTCATTAGTAACAGTGGAACTTTTCAAAACAAAATGTTTTTTTACTATACAAATTGGAAAACGAATTTGTACATTAAAAAATTATAAAACTATCAAATTAGAATTATTAAAATAAATACATACATGAAAAAAAGTAATACAAATTGACAACCTAACACTTTTACATGTGGGATAATATTAAAAAAATCTTTAGGTTTAAAAACTTTGGTTGAATGAACGCAGTCATCTGATATTTGAATACCTATAAAATATCAATACTATTTGTAGCGAAGGGGCCCCTGTGCATATGGGGTCCGAGGCGGCCGCCTCTTCCGCCTCTATGGTAATCCGCCACTGCCCTCAACCTAGCATTGCAAGGAAAAGATAAATTTATTTCTGATATTATTCAAACGATTCTGAGTTTTATGAAAAAAATTCAACTTTTTCAACGAGATTTAACAACAAAAGTGTTCAACCACTTTCCTTGTCTGAAGAACATACTCTCTAAAATTAATGATAACAAACTGAGTGAATACGACAGTAAATTAGCAGAATTATTAAAAGACTTTCACTTGCGATTTAATGATCTGAATAATTTAAATATTTCTCTTAATTTACTTGTAAATCCATTCGAGATTGACATTATTAACGAGGGCTTATTAGGAGAAATAGAATTACTAGAGCTACAGAAAGATCACATTCTTAAAATGCATCACAAAGTTACACAATCTCCAAATGAGTTTTGGAAACTTTGGAAACAGTTTTGTCTCAATCAAAGTACCCCAATTTGAAAAAAGCTGCTGGCAGATTAATATTCATATTCGGTACAACATATTGTTGTGAACCACTTTTTTCAACAATAAAGTTTATAAAATCAAACCACCATTCACAACTTACAAATGAGCATTTAACAGAATTATTTCGTACTGCGCTAACAAACTATGAACCAAACTATGAACCACAAACAAACATGCCATATACCAGCAAGCATGTCATGCAACAAAATTTAAATATGTATTTGAATGGATTTATAACCATAAGTACATATTTGTTTTTTTCAATAAAATAAATATTTCTAAACAACTGACACTTTTGAAATTTTTTATTTTTATGTTGGCTCTCGTAACGAGATGTTATTGTACTGCGGCTCCACGTGTAGTGAAGCTTGGCCATCTCTGGTATATAATATATATTAGGGTGCTTTCTTTTGGGGCGACTATTCTTTTTTTCTGGTGCCCCACCAAAATTTTGTTGGAAATACCCAAGAAAACGTTCTCCTAAAATATGAGCACTCAAAATTAATGTTTAGCACTCGGCCTCGGCGTTTGAATATTTTCCATACAAAATACATGTAAACTTTAGTGTTTTTTAAAAAAGAAATTACAGCTCAGCGGCATTTTATACTATTTAAAAATGGCATTTTATACTATTTCAAAGCAACTAACTCAAGATTAAATTATCTACAAAAATGCTTATAGAGATGTAACTATAACTTACGCCGGTGACACAGTACAGATCACTAAAGTCCATTTTATATGAATTTCTTGTTCTTTTGTTTTTATTTCATAAATGGCTAAAGCTACAGGAAAAATGAATTAGTGGTAGTTAATTAAGTGTCCTACAAAAAACTGATAATAACCGAATCTCTATGATTGATATTTCTCGAGATAATAAACTTTTATTATTTTAGAACTTGCGATTTTCATTAATTGGTGACGAAAATCTCTTAAAACATCCATTTTAATAAAAGTTTATTATCTCAAGAAATATCAATCATAGAGATTCGGTTATTATGAGTTTTTTGTAGGATACTTAATTAACTACAACTTTGTTATTGACATTTTTCCTGTAGCTTTAGCCATTTATGAAAAAAAACAAAAGAACAAGAAATTCATATAAAATGGACTTTAGTGATATGTTCTATGTCACCGGTGTAAGTTACAGTTACATTTCTATAATCATTTTTGTAGATAATTTAATCTTGAGTTATTTGCTTTTTTCCATTTTATATATTTTTTTAATCTCTGTTTAGAAATTTATAAAAAACTAACACGAAACATCAATACGATGCCGGAAAATTATAACAGATCATAAATTAACATAATTTAGTGAAAAGATGATACACTCAGCAAACTACTCAAAAACCTCTCCATTTAGCGTTTCGAGAAAATATTACAAAATCACAAATTCATATTTCTTTCAAAATTCCAAAAATGTTGTAAAAATTAAATAAAACCAAACTTTTTTCAAAATCCTAAAAATATTCCAAAAATTATTACAAAATCAAAGATTAAACTTTTTTCAAAAATTCTGAAAATATTGTAAAAATTCTTAAAAATTGAAACTTTTTTCAAAATTCCAAAAATATTCCAAAAATTAGAATAAAATCAAATATTTTAGCTTTTTCTAAATTCTAATAATATTCCAAAAATTCTTAAAAATTCTAAAATTGAAACATTTTTCAAAATTCTAAAAATATATATAAAATTAAAAATTTTTTTTTTCAAAATTCTAAAAATATTACAAAAATTGGAATAAAATCAAATATTTAAACTTTTTCGAAATTCTAATAATATTCCAAAAATTCTTATAAATTCAAAAATTCAAACTTTTTCCAAAACTCTAAAAATATTGCAAAAATTATAACAATATCAAAAATTGAAACTTTTTCCAAAATTATAAAAATTATAATAAAATCAAAAATTTAAAATTTTTCAAAATTATAAAAATATTCCAAAAATTCTTACAAAATAAAAAATTGAAACTTTTTCAAAATTCCAAAAATATTCAAAAACTATAACAAATTCAAAAATGTCCAAGTCCAATTTCATTTTCATTTACATTTTCAGCAAACTATTCAAAAACCTTCAATTTAGCGATTCGAGAATATATTACAAAATCACAAACTCATATTTCTTTCAAAATTCCAAAAATATTGTAAAAATTATAATAAAATCAAACTTTTTTCAACATTCTAAAAATATTCCAAAAATTATTACAAAATCAAGAATTGAAACTTTTTTCAAAATTCCAAAAATTATAACAAAATCAAAAATTAAAAATGTTTCAAAATTCCAAAATATTCCAAAAATTCTTACAAAATCAAAAATTAAAACTTTTTCCCAAATTCTAAAAATATTGCAAAAATTATTACAAAATCAAAAATACAAACTTTTTTCAAAATATTAAAAAAATTTTTAAAAACTATAACAAATTCAAAAACTTCCATGTCCAATTTCATTTTTAATTACATTTACGTCATAAAAACAGCTACATTTTTTTCCAAAAAATTGGCTAAAAAATCAATGAAATCATTTTTTGACATATTTGACACTATTTTTTGACAAACTTATAATGCCATAATTCTCTATAATAATAATATATTTTCATGTTATACAAATTATTAATTTTATTTTTTCCAAAAAATTGGATAAAAAAATAAATAAAAATCTGTCTTTTGACACACTTGACAACATTTTTTTGACAAACTTATAATGCAATAATCTAGATTTTGGTCTCACATACCAATCCCGACCATCAAGATTTCTCCAAATTTAATGTTCCTACTCGTAAAGACTTAAAATGAACGTTTTTTAAGCAAAAATATGCAAATTTCCTTGTTTTGACACACTTGACGATTCTTTGACATTTTGACACACTTCCGGTACAGTTATAGAACACTTCGTCGTTTCGGCTCTTCCACTTGAGTAAACCTATTTTTTGAAGAAAAAAATTTTCAAATCCGTCCAGCGGTTTTCTAGATTTCGTCGATTGTGATCGCCGGCAGACAGACATACATTTTTTTTTTGCTTTTTTAGAATCAGTAGGTCCTAAAACGTCGAAAAATGCCATAAAAAGTGGGGGTAAGAATTTCACTCTGAGCTCATGAATGTAATACTTAGGACTTTCAGACCGAAGTAATATAGAAAAGTGGCAGCTACTCATAACTATACTTATTAAAGGGGTGGGAATGATAAGGGGTAAAAACATCATTTAGAACCAGGTCAAGTGGGGTGTCATTTGAAAGAGCTCTTGATTTTAGAAACATTGCCATTTTTTAGAATTTTGCACTGCATAGTTTTTGAATTGTTGTCAAAAAAGTGACACAAAAAGTTGGTCCCCCCCTTGCATTACGAGCCTAATTAACAGAAAAATTTGAAAAAACTCACAGATACAGGAAGTTTGATAAACTCTGAACGAAAATTATAGCGAAGTCTCAAATAATTATATTTTTGTGCTTTTAAGGGACTGGGGTGGGGAAGGGTGACCCAAACGAGTGGGGTGTCATTTGAAAGAGCACCGAATTTAAGAACCATTGCAATTTTTTTTAGAATTTCGCGGTGCA